>ML778467.1:424180-437341 GCA_009831015.1 Picea engelmannii
ATTTGTTGGTTATTCTGAAGATGTCAAAGGTTACAGACTTCTTCAATCACATTGTAATGAAATTATTATTAGAAGAGATGTTAAATTTGATGAAAATCTCTTGGCCTGCGAGCCTAATTCGGCGATTGTGCCTTCTTCGGCCTGCGAGCCATCTTCAGCGTTTGTGCCTTCTTATGATCTGGTTTCTTTTCCAGATGATGATAGTGAGGATGAAAATCCACCTCTGCCTACTCACCCTCCTTCAGATGAGTCCTTTGAACCTGAACCAACACCAACTCCATCGCTTCCTAGATGGGTCCGTTCAACACGAGAAGTAGTTGGTGATCTTGTCGGTGATCCTTTAGATCTGCGTTAGACACATTCACAATTCCAGCGAGCCTCTTCTCTTTTGGCTTAAGTTTCAGAAACTCATGATCTAGAGACATTTGTAGATGCTTCAGGTCATCCAGATTGGGATACAACAATGAATTAAGAGTATCGTTCTTTAATGGCAAACGATACTTGGGATCTTGTACCTCTTCCAAAAGGACAAAAACTTGTTAGATGCAAATGGGTCTACAGAACTAAGTATGCATTATATGGAAGCGTTGAAAGACACAAGGCTCGATTAGCTGCCAAAGGATTTTCCCAAGTTGAAGGAATTGACTATAATGAAACCTTTTCCCTTGTAGCCAAAATGAATTCCATCCTCCTTGTTCTTTCCCTTCCTACCTCACATAACTGGGTGGTACATCAGATGGATGTTAAATCTGCCTTCTTGCATGGAGATTTGCAAGAATAAATCTACATGGAACAACCTCCTGGCTATGTCCAAAATGACTCTAGACTTGTTTGTCGCCTCAAGAAATATCTTTATGGTCTCAAGCAAGCTCCCCAGCTTGGTATGCCAAAATGGATAGCTTTATTATTGCCACTGGATTCTCTAGAT
Source organism: Picea engelmannii (assembly GCA_009831015.1). NCBI lineage: Eukaryota > Viridiplantae > Streptophyta > Pinopsida > Pinales > Pinaceae > Picea > Picea engelmannii. The sequence continues at coordinate 425,109 of ML778467.1, forward strand.
TCCAATCTGATCCTAATGTCTATACCAAGAAAGTAGGAAGTCATCTAATAATCCTTGTCCTTTATGTTGATGACCTTATCCTTACTGGTAGTGACTCAAAACTTTTAAACCATGTGAAAACCAGCCTTAAGAAGAAATTTGAAATGACAGACTTAGGCTTTTTGCATTATTTCCTTGTCCTCCAAGTTTTGCAAACCAATGAAGGAATTTTTCTTTCCCAGTCTAAGTATGCTTGTGACCTTCTTTGTTGCTTTCACATGGATGATTGTAAACCAACCCCTTCTCCCTTTCAGTCTGGAGTCAAGCTTTCTGCCACTTGTACTTCTCTTGAAGTTGATGCCACCCTGTACTGTCAGTTAGTTGGTAGCCTCTTATACTTGACTCATACTTGTCCTGATCTTTCCTTTTTTGTTGGTCTTGTTTCCCAATATATGCAAACACCCCATGAAATCCATTGGAAAGAAACTAAAAGGACACTTCACTATGTTCGTGGTACAGTTCAGTTCGGGATACATTACAGTTCAGGGGGGACTCCTTTATTGGTTGGTATCACTAATTCAGATTGGGCCGGCGAACCTGATGATTGTAAGTCTAATGCAGGTTATGTTTTTAGCCTTGGTTCAGGACTTGTCACTTGGGCCAGTAAGAAACAACAGTCTATTGCACTTTCTTCAACAGAAGCAGAGTACCGAGCAACGATAAATGCAAGTCAGGAAGCCCTGTGGCTTCGACAACTCCTTTTAGAGTTTGGATTCCAGCACCAGCATCCGACCAACCTTTGGTGTGACAATCAGAGTGCCATCAAGTTCACCAAGGACCCAGTTCAACATCAGCATAGCAAACACATCGATCTACACATGCACTTCATCAGAAAGCCCATTCATGATCAAGTTATTGAAGTGCTCTTTTTCCCTACAGAAGATCAAGTTGCAAATATTTTCACAAAGTCTCTTACAGAAGTGAAGTTTTCCAAACTTCATTCTATGTTAGGAGTTCAGGAAGTTGTCATTAAGGGGGGATAGGCTCTAATGCCTCCTTCCTTCTCCTATTGTGTCAATATTGTAAATCCTTCAATCCTATCCCAAGTTGTTCTTAAGGGGGGATGCTAGGATATTTAGACACTTGTGAGTTAGTAAGATCTACTTGGTCTATTGTGTCGTTAGGAAAATGTGTGTTTTCTAGTGTGTTTCTTTAGTATGCATTAGTATGCATTTGTTGTTAGGAAATCCGACAATCACAATATGTTCCCGACATAGAATGATCTGACGGTTCATACTCTCCTCGATCTTAATGGCCATTGATCTGTGGCTTAACACCCGATTGGTCCATGATCTCTATTTAAAGAGCATGGAGGGTCATTTACTGATGATCGATTGTGAGAAACTCTCTTGTAAAATATCTCTGTAATCTTTTTCTTTGCATTAATAAACTGCTCCAAGTGGCCGCTTTGGTTGGGATCATGGATGTTTCCCTGTAGGGGTTTTACCACGTGAAAACATCGACGTGTTTATCTTTGATTTGGTTATGTGAGTGGTTATTGAAGGTGTTCGTCCTCTGTTGGAATACCTGTGTTGTCGAACAAATTCCACCCTCGAGCTGGGACTATGAGTCCACAAGGACATACATGCTCCTACATGCACATACAATTCACTACAACAACTCAAATACTTAACAAAACATAGTGACTTGACTCCTACAACAATTTCAAGTACCCAACTCTCTTCCCCATCAATTTGCACAACCTAAGGGACGAGATTTCTTTATCTACACTGTAGTCCCTTAGAAAATCCCCATCCCCTCTAGGGCTCTAGGACAAACCATCCATGAATCTCTCTATTAGGGGCTCAAGGAAATCCAACTCCAATAGGAGTGATCACACAACATATACACATACTCTTAGGTAATTTCTTTAACATGAATCACTCATAGGCATACCAACCTCATTCTCACAATCACCAGCTCCAACAAACTATCTTCCATACCATATCTAGATTTAGTCTAATCATGGAAGTAGATGGACCCATTGATTCAACATCAAAATTTTCAAGCCTCACAATATTTCCTGAATGCATAAAGGCTGACTACTTGAGTTGGGTTGATGGAAGGGGCCATGTGGTCACAAGTCCACTTGTGGCCATATTTGATCCGCTTTGATTTGCTTTGATTTTCCGCTATTCATTGACAGTCATAATACATAATGCATTGAGTAACAACATTTTGACTAGGAGTAGGATAAGTCATAGGACCAGGGTCAATTTTCATTGGTAGAATTTATTCTTCAATTGGTAGAATTTTGTCCTATAGGAGTGATATATTAAGAATTTTTTCATTGGTGATATGTGTCTCTTACACATATTTTATCATACTTGTTAGAACTATTCTAATTTTATTATCACATTATATGGGATTTGTTTTGGACTCAAAAGTTTTTGACTTTCAATTAGTTTCTTTTTATAAAAAAGTTATGTTATACTTTTACAATAGTTTTGAAATATATATGTATTTTAATAATTATAAAATATTTTTCAATTTAAAAAAAAAAATGTTTTTCTACAAATTACCACGTACTATGTCCATAAATGACAATAAATGCCCTACCCACTATGTCTTGATGGATCATATATATTTTTTTCAATTGAATTTATTTGAAACAATGAAGAATGTCCAGGTCTCGAGGGTGAAGGACAAAGAGGAATTTAGAGCGCAGATCCCGATAATTTTTTTATGCTCAGTGACCTCGAGTTCCATTTTGTTTTGAAAAGACGTGTGGGGATGGACACGCCTTGCCAAATTTCTGAATACTTTGGGGAGGAGCGTAGTTTTAGGATTTGTTGTCATTAGTGGGGGGGGATTATGACCTCAGTGCCACCCGCCCTCAATAGAACTTGGGCTTTACGGATTTTCAAATTGGCCATTGCATCCGCTGCTGACTTGTGCTTTCGGACCACATGGAAGAAGATTACCTAGATATTTTGCGGAGGAAATTGATGCGATCAACAATTTTCTTTAATCTTAAGTCCTTTGGCATGGTTAGGGATGAAAATTCGGATGAGATTTTTTTTACTCATCAATTATGTTCAAACTTGAGATTTGTTGTTGCTTAGTCAAAAGGATATCTTGATATAAGGCATATGCTTCTGCTTTGTTATTAGAGTCTATTCCCAGATTCCAGTAGTAGTCTAACATTCTGTGTCCTCCGATCCAAACAATACCCCCTACCTTAAAACTATAAATTAAAACAAAACTTTGTTTTTAATTAATATTCGTGGGATTTTTATCTAAGTTAGTGTCTACTCTTATATCCTAATTACAATGAGACAATGTTTCATTGGAGATTTGAATATCAAGTAGGGAGAATATGAGAATTTTATTTTCACCATTCAAATTATAAACCCTTGGACAAAATATAAATTATATTTTATATAAAACACAAATTATTTAAAAGTTCTATTTTTTAATCCGTTAAGGGTTAAATGTCTTCTATGCAAGGATACATTGCTCCAAGGATTGTGGAGCATGTATATATTTTTGAGTGGAGAGGTGTTTTCTACTACCTTATTATATGTCTCACGACTCTAGCATTTTTCTGTTAAAAAAAAGTAAAAAGAAAAATAAAACCAACTCAAAATTTTCTTAATCTTGAATCTATCAAGAGTTTTGATTGGGATCAAATTTCTAAACTTTGTAAACATTTTTCTTAGTACAAAAAATTGATGAAAGGGATGTAGTGCTAGGGATTTGATTCCCTTGAAACTTGATAGATTTGAGGTTAAAATAGATCTAAATTATTGTTGTGACTTTCAATTAGTTGGTTTTGATATAAAAACTTTGTTAAAGCTTTTCAATGGTTCTCAAATAAATATATATTAAACTACATATTTGAAAAATACAAAAACAAATTCAAATTTTCAAAATACCATATTCCAATTTTATAATTGGCTAAAAGGATTGACATGACTAATTTCATCTAGTTTGAAGGTTAGTTGTCAAAAATTAAAAATCCTTCTCTACATTAATTTACGAAGAGCTGAAAGAAAACTTGTTTCATGATCAACCGGACCTGATGAACATTAGTTTTGCAGAAAAAGATTGAAAACATTGGTAGGGGGCAGATAAAGGAGCTGGGAGGAAAACCCTAGTTTCAATCCGGAACAACTCGTTGCTTGATCGGGTCAATCCATCGTGCAACAAACCATCTGTCGCGGCCAGACACAGACTATCTCATGCCTGACACATCGGGATGCATTCAGAAGAGGGGGGGGGACCCCCCTCGTACAACAACGTCATGACCAATGATCGATCAGGAACAAGGGCAAAGTGTCCATCATTTGAGCCGCCATTGCAGCTGCGCGACTAACTTCTCGCCAGAGAACAAGGACTGAGGAAGGAAATGGATGTGGAAGCCAACACGTCCCATCCAAAATCACCTTGTGGATGGGAGCCCGACAAATGCATCCCACAAAAAGACAAGACGTCGAGATACCTCATAAGTTCAACAAGAGTAGGGGAACACACACAATTTATGAGAGAGAATGCCCTCATTGGCAAATTTCTGAGCCTGTGGCCGTCCGAATGGGATCTAAATAGGTGGATAAAGTACTGGTGGAACCCCAAAGGGGACTATGAGGTCCAACTTAGCTCCAAGGTCTTTTTCACAATCATTTTGTACAACCCAGAAGACAGAGACCGAATCTTTGAAAACGAGTCATATTTCTACAACTCAGCAGGGTTATTCCTGCGTTTTTGGACGGAGAGATTCAGCCCAAACAAGGAGGACTTCACAATGGCCCCCGTCTAGATCCACCTCTACTCCTCACCGCAAGAGTTCTGGTTGGAGGAGATTCTCATGGGAATAGGAAATACAATGGGCCAATACGTCAAAACCTCAGAAGCTACAAAGCAAAGGAAATACACCTCATACGCTCGAATTTGCGTTTACATGAACATCTCTAAGGCCCTACCAGGAGAGGTATCACTGGAATATCAGGACGAAGACTGGAAACAAACACTGGACTATGAACACATCCCTTTCCGCTGCAGGAAATGTCACGAACATGGTCCCCTCTTCAGAGATTGCCCTCTGAACAAGCAAGTTACCAAAGTAGGCGACACCACATAGAGAGATGGCTTCACCATTGTCGCGGCCAGAAAGAAAAACCCTCCGAGAAAGAAGAACCTAGACCCCAAATCGCAGATCTCGACCAAAAACTCCTATGAGATCTTGAACCAGCTACCAGAAGATGAAGCCATCCACACAAAGAGTCGCATCAGACCAAAGGTAAGAACCAAAAATTTCCCCCCCCTGGTCCAAATTATGAACCCTACCCAGACGAGAAAGGAGATGCTTATGGAGACATCTTAATGCAGCTGGACGATAGAGATCTAGCAGACATCAATTTAGAAAAACTTGAGGAGGCCCTCAACCAAAAGGATCTGCAAGCACTTCCTGAAGAGAAACTCCGAAAGGTCCACAAGGTCTTTCTTAACTCCTCAGCAGGATCCACAACTCATCTAGGTATAGCCACAAACTCTAGTTCAAGCTCAAAAAAAGTGTCGCGAGAGAATAAAAGAAGGGGGCAGAAACCAGTGCATCAACTCATCAAGGAGGCGGGTAACCTTATGATCAACTCATGGCAGATTCATAAGCTCTCGGAGGGATACCTCCACCCAACCCCACCCTCTTAATGATGAAGATCATCACCTAGAACATTAGAGGAATCATTGGTCGATCCAAACAAAGGATCCTCTGAAACTGCATCAAAGCAGAGAACCCAGATATTTTAATGTTACAGGAAAAAAAATGTGTTGGGGAAGATGCTGAAACCATCTTCCAGCGCATTTGGAGAGGATGTGACTTTATTCTAATAGACTCTACAAGTGCCTCAGGGGGTCTTGCCATTTTGTGGAACCCTTGCAATGTCTCTTTGAGCAGATCTTTTGCTACCATAGGCACAATAACGACCCACTTCGAGATCACAGGCTCGAACCAAATGGGGACTATCACAAATGTCTACAGACCCCAAAGTCAACAGGAAAAAGACAAACTTCTGGAACGACTAATTTTCATCAAAACCTTGTTGACCACTCCCAATTGGATCTTAGGAGGCGATTTCAACATGATCTTGTCGCTTGAAGAAAAAACAGGAGGGAGCAAACGACTTGAACAAGATAGCAGTAAGTTCAAAACCCTTATTGACCAATTAAAGCTAGTAGATGTTGAAAATAGTAATGGCACCTTCACCTGGTCCAACCGTAGGTTAGGAAATCAACATATTGATTGTCATCTGGATCGTTTCCTTGTAGATGAAGAGCTAATGGAAGAAGCCCCTTACATGGAAAGTCTCATCCTCCCAAAAGAAGGGTCAAACCACTGACCAATTGCCTTCAACCTAGAAACAGGGGCAACACCCAAATACAAACCCTTTCGGTTTGAGCTCTCACACCCAGAATTTCATCAGCTTGCAAAGACTTGGTGGGCTCAGGCAGAAATAGATCATGGCACAAGCATGTACAAATTTCAGCGATGCCTCAAAAACTTCAAGCAGTCGTTGAAACTCTGGAACAAGAACACCTTTGGCAACATATTCCAAAGTATGCAGGACATAGAGAGAAAATTGATGGAGATACAAAAAACCTTCATCTCAGGAACTCGAACTGTTGAACTAATGAAAGAGGAGCAGGAGTTTCAAGTGCAGCTAGAAGAGAGGAAAAGGAAAGAGGAAATCTTGTGGAGACAGAAGTCTAGGGTTCAATGGCTCAAAGAGGGGGAAAAAAACACAAAATTTTTCCACAGAGAAATGGTGCACCGCAGACATATTAACAGAATCACTCATCTGGAGGATGGCCAGGGTAATCCAATCTGAGAGTATACCCAAATAGAAGCAGAGCTCAACAATTACTACCGAGATCTCCCAACGGAAGCCAAGGAGGACAGGACAGGACCGCAACCATCAAACGAGTAACCAGGCATATACCTTCTATGGTGACTCCCGAACAAAACACAGCCCTCATGCGACCTATCACCCAAGAGAAAGTAGATCAAGCTGCAAAAGACATGCCCCCAGGGAAGGCCCCAGGTCCGAATGGTTTCACCATCAACTTCTTCCACCATTGTTGGGATCTAACAAGAAAAGAAGTTTGGGAGATTATTGAGGAATCGAGCACCTCAGGCCAAGTCCTTCTGGCCCTCAACGCGACCTTTCTCACCCTCATCCCAAAAGAGGAACGGGTCACAAATCCCAAATAGTTCAGACCTATTTCTCTCTGCATCATGATCTACAAAATCATAACAAAAGTGGTGAAGAACCGCCTTAAGCCCATTCTGAACTTCGTCATTTCTAAGGAACAAGCAGGATACGTGGAGGGAAGAAAAATCATGGACAACGTCATTCTTTCTCACGAGATCATCCATTCTCTCAAGTCAACAAAAACTCCAGGTATGTTAATCAAACTTGATCTTTCAAAAGCTTTTGACAAAGCAAGCTGGCAGTACCTTTGGGCCATCTTAGATTCCTTCAGATTCGATCAACACTGGGTGAATTGGATCTTAAACCTTACCTCCTCTACCTTCTTCTCAATCCTAGTCAATGGGGTTTCTTCCTAGCCTTTCTCTCCATCTAGATGTATTAGACAAGGTGACCCTCTTTCACCCTTCCTATTTGTGCTTATGGCGGAAGGTCTGGGACACTACATCAAAGTGGCAGTCATAGAGGGATCCCTCAAAGGCCTACCTTTGCACAATATCCAACCAGGACCCTCACATAGTCAATTTGTTGATGACACCCTACTCATGAACTCCCCAATAGCCAGAGAGGCCAACAAGCTTAACTCCATCCTTTCAGACTGCACAGAGGCGTCAGGAATGACTCTCAACCTAGACAAATCCAAACTTTACTTCTTCAACACTTTGGTAGCAATCCAGTTTCATATCTCCAGACTCCTGGGAATACCCAAGAGCTCCCTTATGTCCAACTACCTCGACATACCTCTCACGGGGGAAACAGAAAGATCCATATCCTGGGACAACCTTCTTCTGTCTATCGCCAACAGACTGAGCAACTGGACTTTCAGACCGCTCAACATCGCAACCAGGTTGGTCCTTCTCAAATTGGTCCTTCAAACCTTACCTACCTACCTTTTTACTGCACTAGCAGCCCCCAAGCAAGTCATCAAATCCATCTGGAAACTCTAAATAAATTTCCTATGGCATGGCCATTAACCTAACAAGAAATGGGTGCTGGTAGGGTGGGATAAAATCTGCACACCAAAAAGCATAGGAGGGTTGGGGCTCCGCGACCCCGGGAAACTCAACCAAGTAATGGGAGACAAAATATGGTGGAGGTGGTTAAAAATGCCAACAACTTTATGGGCACAAATCTGGAAGCAGAAGTATGCCCCCCTCACACCAGAGAACCAACTCATTAGACACAATGCCAGAATACAAGGTTCTAATATTTGGAACACAGCTTGGAAAAACAGAGACCTGGTACAAAACCATGCTTTTTGGGAAATCCAAAATGGAGAAAGCGCTATGTTCTAGCAGGACTCCTGGCAACAACTCAAACCCCTCAGTGACCTGGAAGAGTTAAACCCCCTAAGACAGGTTCTAAATCAGGATACTCTTTTAAGGGTGAAAGACTTTTGGAAACTCGAGGAACAGGGTATGAGATGGCGTCTCTGGAAAACCTCTAATCAGGATCTAGGGATCCCGGGTAACCTAAACCTGCAAGCCTGGCAACACTGTGCTAACCAATGAAAAATCTCCTACAGAGAAGTCCCAGATATACTTAGATGGGGCCACTCCACAACTCATAACTTCTTAGTCAAGGAAGCCTACTATCTACAAGGCAGCTACCACAATCAAAATAAGGAAAACCTATGGAACAAGGTTTGGAACCCTGCACTCTGGCCCAAGGTGTCTACCTTCCTCTGGCTCATCGCACAGAACAGAGTCCTAACCTGGGACAACCTCAGGAAAAGAGGCTTCATCGGTCCCTCAATATGTGTCTTATGCCACCAGCAAGAGGAATCCAAAGAGCATCTATTCAACAGATGTCCCTTCAGTCAGAGGATTTGGGACCAAGGAGCTCAAATAATGCATCGAGCCAATCAAAACAGGAGCAGCATCAGTGATATGATTGAAAACTGGGACTCAATCACCTACAACAATCCTCTACTGACTCACATCTGGCAACTTCTCTCAGGATTCATTCTTTAGCAAATATGGAAAGAACGAAACAAAAGAATATTTCATTCCAAAGACTCCACACCGAACACAACTTGGGAAAAAATAGTTTCATTGGTCAAGGAAACAGTTAGGAGCAAATCCTCGAAACTAGAGGACTCAAACTTCAATCCAGAAGAGAAACATATACTCCAAAGATGGCAGCCCAACCTGATCAATCAAATGACCATGAAGACACACAAACGCCAGCATAGCAGCCCAACCACCTTGACCCCTCCCCCAATAGATTTTATAAAGATCAACTTCGATGGGGCATCCAAAGGAAACCCGGGACCAGCAGGATATGGAGCCACACTTAGAAACTCCAATGGGGATATCCTCTGTCTAGTAGCAGGTTACTTGGGGGAAACAACAAATAATGCGGCAGAGCTAACATGCCTCTTGTGAGGCCTCCAAACAACAATTGATAGAAATTGTCACAAGCTAATCATGGAGGGAGACTCACAAATCATCCTTCAGCTAATCACCAAGATCCTCCATGGTGCACAACCTCTAAAAATATCACCCAACTGGCAACTCTCAAGGTTGTTAGAGGACTTTGAAAACCTCCTTAGCACCAACTTCAACATCATACCCTCCCATGTGAAGAGAGACGCAAACAGGGTAGCAGACTGCTTGGAAAATGAATGAGTAACTAAATAGATAGAGCACTTCTACTAGGAAGCTTGCACATCTAAAGACTCAGACATCTCAGATCGGTGCCAAGCTTTAGCCAACAAAGATCTCCAACCCTTGGATGGGGTGCCACGTCGAATAGGTAGGACAAGTGGCAACGAGTCGGGAAACGCCATAAATAATGGCCACCACCTCCCATCTCCTCACCATTAAAGATGGGAGGGAACCCACGCAGACATAACCAGCTGACAAGTCCTCTCAAGTGTGTGAAGAGAATGACACACCAGAGCATTAAGCAGTTAGCCTTAATGGTTGGAACTATCACAATCAACCTCACCCTTATCAACTGCCTGGATGGTTATGCGATGCATTTTCAAATTCGACCTGTGGAGTGCTGGAGTAGGAACAACCTTCCCATCAATATCTCGGCCATAGCTCGGATCCTCCACATGCCAAGAGCATGAGGACGACCTCGCAGAGGTGCAGTGTGTTATGTCTATGACTCTTGCAGGAAGTGGCAGAGGAAATTTGAACGAGCGCTGGCTCTAGCATCTGCTCGGAAAACCAGGAAACACGGGCAACCTAGAATGCCACCCATGGCATACGTGGAGGAGACTGCTCTGGACGAACCAATCCAGGATTGTCCAGAACACCTCCTTCTCATTGTCCTAGACAATTGGAATCCCCCCATGGTTTTTGGGAATGAGACCAAGCTTCCAGCTTCCGGAACCTCTCACAGTCACAGGGAAGACGAACAGGCAAAAAACTTCACAATTTTTTACGTCAAGGAAGAATTCTCGGGTAGCACTGACGAGAAGGCTAACCCAACAAGCAGAGCACCTCCAGGGGCAACAACTCAGCAGAATAGCTAGCCAGCAGGACAACTTAGCAGAGAAAATGCAGAAACAGAGGGGACTCATGCTCAAGGGCCAACTATCCTCTCCATTTTTCAGAAGGAATGGGAGTGTTATCGCTCAGTTTCGAGTCAAGGTCAAAAAGTTGGGAGGTAAGGACCAAACTAGCGTAATAGGAGCTTCCCCACCCACTGTCACCTCGATGGGGAGCTCTTTCTATTTAGGGTGGCTAATCCCAAGGGAGACGTCCCTAGTAATCTGGGGTACTGAAGGAAAAGGATCAAGGTTTTAAGGCTCAAAGGTTAAGATAAGATTTCCTTCACAGATTACTGCCAAGAAGATAATCAAAGAGAAGGTATTCCACTTAAAGGGCACCTGTTTGCGAGACAAGGCAAATGAAACTAAAACCTGCAGCAGTGGTTAGTACTTCATAAAATAATGACTATCTTTAATATACATGAGCATAGATAAATGTAATTATTGACAAAGTCAATGATTGCAATCAAAGCTATGGCTTATAACGTTACTTCTTCAATAAATACAAATGACAAAGCATTTAATGTACAATTTCAATCCTTGAATTATCACAATGCAATAAAATGCTCATATATAAATATTGTTGCTGCGTCACTATACAATTTAAGGGTGGCGTCAAGCTTTGTCTGTATTAGTTTTGGTAGACAAAGAGAAGAACGTTTTGCTAATTAAGCTAATGAAAATGATCAATGACTCAAAGTCTATCAATGGATGATAATGCCACAACGTTTTAAGCCAAATAAGAGTTCAAAATAGGTATGACGTCATCATAGGGTTAGGGTTAGGTTAGCTAGACAATAAAGTGAACGTTTTGCTTTTTAAGCCAATGAAATTACTCAACACTTGTATGTCTATCACTAGATGACTCAGCCGCAACTTTAATGCTAAGAAAAGGTTAAAAAGAGGCAAGACGTCATCAACTAGTTAGGGTTAGTATGACTCTAGGGTTAGTTAGGGTTTCAATTTTTGAAAACAAGAAAGATTGTTTTAGCATAAAAGACTCAACGTTGCATTCTTAGACTAGTGCCTTGGGTAAATGGAGTCAAAGAGAGAGGCTAAAGGCTTGGAGAGATTTAAACCTAAGGACGAGAGAGTTAGGCTTAATGGTGCTGCAATGGCAGGGCCACCAAGTCAAAACCCTAAGGGGAGGAGGCTCATTCCGGTGTAGCTAAAGCTAGGCCTCATGCTCCTCCCTCTTTCCTTAAGACTCTTTGGCAAAAACGGATAGCTTTAAAACATAAATCTAGGGCTGAAAAGTGTTGTTTGGGGCCAAGGCCTTTCAAACCCTAAGAAGTCAAACCCTAGGTGTAAAATCAATTAGGCCTAGGACATCTTCTTTCGTCAATCTATGTTCCAAATCTAACTCAGAAAAAGAAGAACTAGTGTAGCAATGGCTAGGCTATATCCTTCTTAATCAAATGGATAATCAAGCTTTTATCATGGGGACATAAAGCAAGGACCTACTTGTGTGCTTGCTCCCTAGG
>ML778467.1:459569-490611 GCA_009831015.1 Picea engelmannii
AACAATGAAAATAATATAACACATAGCCAACATTCTCCCACTTTTTGTTTTATTTTCATACAAAGGATCTAGGGATTGCATGATCAACAATGCCCATTGATTCCCTACACCAAGAGAACTTCTCGATATTAACAAACTTCGTCAATAAATTTGCAACATTATTCAAAGTGTGAACCTTCACTAGTAGAACCTTTTTGTCTTCAACCATTTTTCTCACAAAGTGATTTATCATCAATATGCTTTGTTTTTAAATTATAAGCTTGGTTCTTTGCGAGAAATATTGTACTATGACTATCACAATCTAACTTGATAGATTGTTGTACAAACCCAATACCTGAATATATTCTCGTAACCATACAAATTCATTACTTGCACGGGTGGATTTCATGTATTCAAATTTTGTAGTTGAGAGTGCAACTATAAACTATCTCTTACTCATCCAACTAATTGCACCTCCAAATAGGTTAAACACATAACCACTTATATATATTCTCTAATCCAAATCTCCAACCCAGTCCACATCAACAAATCAATGTGCATCTAACACTATGTCTGGTCTAGACATTCATTGGTATCATATTTTATAATATGCATTGCCATACAAATATCTAAATACCCTATTTACGACTGTCTAATTCTCCTTTCCTGGTTTTGACATATACCTACTCATAACTCCCACTACATGGACAATGTTTAGTCTAGTATAGGCCATTGGATACATTAAACTAAAAAAAACAATAGCATAAGGAACACGAGACATGTCCTCTTCCTCTTCATGTGTCTCGAGACACTTATCTGTAGATAAATTTACACTTGTAAGAATATTTACCTCGATCAATTTACATTGTTGCATATTAAACACTATAGTATTGTCTCCACATGCTTCCTTTGATTTAACCATAGATTCTTGTTTGTCCAATCTCTTTTAATTTCCATGCCCAAAATAAAATTTGCAACACCAAGATATTTCATATCAAATTTAGAAGACCAATGATTTTTTACATCCTTGATGATTTCCTTGTTGTTTCCAATTAACAACATATCATCAACATCTAATCAACATACAAGGAAACGTAAATAAAATGATCACCGACTACCTTTAAATACACAACGATTATCTTTGCTCCTTGAGAAACCAAGTCCCAGTGTATAAGTATCAAACTTTTGATACCACATCCTTGGAGATTGATTTAACCCAAATGGGGATTTTTTCAGCTTACAAACCGACTCTTTATTTCCTTTCACTGCAAAACCCTCTAGTTGTTTCATGTATATTTCTTCTTCAAGATCCTCACGTAGGAATGTTTTCTTTCCATCCATCTGTTTTATTTCAATATCAAAAGTAGCAACAATAGACAAAATAAAAGCAATATAAGTTAATTTAGCATTAGGAGAAAAAAATCACAAAAATCAATTCCCTTTTCTTGGGAATGTCCCTTTGCTACTAAGAAAGATTTATACTTCTCCACTTTACCTTCTGCGTTCAACTTCTTCTTAAACACCCATTTTCTACCAACAAGATTTCTTCCACCCGACAACCCAACTAGATCCCAAGCCTTATTTTTATCCAAGGCCACCATTTCATCAACCATGGCCTTCTTCAAGAGTTTACCATCTTTTGAATCTACTACCTCCCTAATAGTTCTAGGATCATCATCAGTAGCAGATAAAACAAAACTAGAATGAAAATTAGGTGGAGTATACTCTTTTGGTTTCCTTTTGTATTGAATCAATCTCCTCAATACTAGAGTATGAGGTTATTGTTCTTCTTTTGATCCATGTTCTTCTATTGAGTTAGATTCTTCATCCTCTAACTCAAACTCTATTATCTTTGGTTCTTTTTCCTTTGGTAGGAATTCCAATTTGGAAACATATTTAACTTCTCTAATGACAACATCATGACTGTAAATAATCTTTCTAATTAATTGGTTCCAAATTTTATAGCCTTTTATACTATATTTGTAACCAATAAAGATACACTTTTCATCTTTATTATCCAACTTACTCCTATTTTTCTTTGGAACATGCACATAAGCATCAAAACCAAAAACTATGAGATGATTAAGAGAGGGTTTTTTACTAGTCTGTGCCTCATGAATATTTTTTCCACTAATGCTGATGAGGGTGATCGATTTACTAGGTAACATGTAGTACCCATTATTCTACCCATAATTCTTGTCCTAAGCCAAAATCAATGAGCATGCTCCTTGCCTTTTCCATGAGTGTCCTATTCAACTTTTTTGCAATCCAATTCTGTTGAGGTGTGTATGGAGTTGCCTTACTATTCCACACTACTAATAGAATTCCTTGAATTAATTCTTGTAGAACTATCCATCATTATTTGTCCTCAACACCTTTAGTTTATTATCTATTTGACTCTCCATAAGAGCCTTAAACTCTTTAATATTACAAAAGACCTCATATTTGTTTTAGAAGAAATAAATCCACATGTTCCTTAAGAAATCATCAATGAACAAAACATAATACATAGATTTACCTAATGATGGAACATGATGGAATGACCTTGTAAGTTTAGAACCTGAAAAGCTAGAAAAAACCTACCAAGATGAAAATTGTATGTGAGCCAGTTGGAAGAGGTGGGTGGCCACCGATATCCACCTGGATCACATCCCCCCTCATTCACCTTTACAACTACAAGTCAGCCAAGGATCATCTCATCCTAGCAACCTAGAGTATGGGAGAGGGTAAGCCATCGTCACCATGAGATATATTAGTATTTCTTTTATGCAAAGTGTTGTTCTTAATTTGTCGGGCACGTGGATCAATATCTTTGGTTGAAGTTGGATAATGGATCACCCATTTGGGAAATTGTGTCAGTTGCCTTGTTTCACCTTGGTGGTAAGATTCTATGCCCTAGTCTCGTGTTGTCATCTCCCAGGGAAAAGGGGTACTTCTAGGGGGCCCTCACAAGGGTAACATTCCATTCCCCACCATACTTAACAACTTCTATCCCGGAGCCTCTCATAGTGTACTAAAATTTGACAATGGGTCATGTTCCATTCTCTCATGAGAAGAGGGGATAAAATACCAAAGGTTGTTTTGCAAATGTTGGTAAAATACCAAGAAAATGATGTTAAAGAAAGAAAGGAATGATATCAAAAAAGGACTAACAAAAACCAATCGAAACTTGATCTCTACTCTTTCAATGCCCTCACTGGTCCCAAATAACAATGCTAAAGCTTGAAACCTTATAAAAGGGGACTTAGAAATATGATAAAGTGGACTAGAAATATGGTTGATAAAGGGGTTTGAAAACAATATCACATAAATATGGGGTAACTCAAGAGAAAGCACACCCTCCACAAAGGCGTTCATAGAAATGGGATTAATGACACCATGACCCATGAAGTAATCCCTAAAACCATATCACTATCACACTTACTCTTGAAGGGTTTCTACTTTCCATGTCACTCTTGGAACCTATCCCTCTACCACGGTTATGTATTTACTATCTAGGTGGCACAACTAATAGGGTTGGATGAAGGTCCTCCCATACTTAAACTTGGAAAATCACATGGGGCCTTGGGATGGTGTGATGCTTGAAGGGGATGTTGAGGTGAATTGTCTTACATGGCTTATATCTTAAGTTACAACTTACTTTTCATGCTTTAAGGATCTATGTTTCTTATGAAAATTGGCTAACCATGTTTTATACTTTGATTTGTCTTGGATGGCCCTACCAAGGTTCTTTGAGGGACATCATGGGCTTGTACCCAAGACATTGTGTCTTTATTGCAGGAATTTGGCATGCATGATGGAGAGAATTGGGTTATCCAGTGACTCACTACCCTTAGAAATCAACTCTCACACCCTCAAAACCCTGAACGATGGACATATAGGCTTGGTAGGAGCATATTAACTCATGATGCCACATAGATGGGATGGAAGCCCCATAGGCTATGCAAAGTAAACCAGATATTATTCTTCACCAGGATCATAGATGTTGCAGTAGAATATAGTCAGAGACATGATAGATATGAGATGCATCTCCCCAAATCATGGACACAACACTTAGATCTTGGACGCTAGCCACATTTTGGTGATGATGTCACATTCTAGGGTATGACACCGCTAGGGTTTGGTGAATTCTTGGGGTATTGATGATGCATGAAATGATATTTAGTGAGGAGAGACATCACTTTCTCCCACACTACTCCATATTGATGCCACATAGACTTTGAAGGCCTCCCTCTTTCCCAAGAAGACTTGACGTCTCACACATGTGGTTCATTATGATTTATTTTTTCACTTTAGTATTTTTTAAAGGGTTAAATGAGGGGTCGACCCCACTTATAATATGTTGTTGACATTTTATGTGGAAAAATGTGTTAGGGTAGCCTCTTATAAAAAGGATACCCTCACTTTCATTTTTATCATCATCTTTCACTCACCATTTGTGGGTGACTTCTGAAATTTTCTCCCTTTATGGGTTACTAGCTCTTCTCTCTCATGCGCTTGGATTGGAAGGATGTTTTATGGATGATTTTGTCGATTTTGGATGAATATTTCTTTAGTTAGGGTGAAATTCTCTTGATTTCTTGGGTAAAGTAAGTAAATTTTTGCAATTCTTGTTCATGCTATTAATGTTTATGGTGAATTTGTTATTTTTTTGGAAGAAGTCTTGTTTAATGAAACCCTAAGAGAGGAACATAACTTCTTATTCCTCTCACAAGGTGATATTTGTCTAAATTTTCTAAATTGTCCTTTCTAGGGTTAGAACCATAAATCCCTAAAGTGTTAGAACTTTATGATTTTAACCCTAGATAATTGATCTTTGACCTAGTTGAACCTACAAGAAGGGAGAAACAATTTCTAGGGACCAAATGTACTTTCACCCTAGAAGTAATATCCTCAAGATATAAGACCTAAGGCCCAAATGTGCTTTCACCTTAGGGTTTAGATCCTACCTCTTGGATTAAATTAGGCCAATTTTCAAGTGTGGTTGCATTGAAAGACTTCATACCCTAAAAAGTCACTAATCTTGAAGCAACACTCTTAGTGAATTGATTGACAAACTCTACCTCTCAAAACTCTCAATCATCCTACTAATTGTAATAACACTAATTTTGGTAAACTCACTAAACAACTTGCTACTATTATAAAAGGTTTTCTACAACCATCTAAATCACATTAATTTTGTGCATACACTAATCTAAAGGTGGCTTAACTTACTTAGAAATAAAATATAACAATTGGAAAGTATTCTATTGGATGTATTCTTAATTTTCATGGTCCATTGTTGTTTCTAAGCATTTATTATTGTTGCTGTTACAAATTACTTGTTGTTGTTATAAGAGTGGTTTACTGCTGCAATTTTCAATAGCCAGAGCAATCTAACTTGTCTAGAGTCTAAAAGAGGTCATTATTATATATTTTAGCTTGAAAATTGTTATATGTGTGTTGTAAAGTGTCCTTGTTCCGGGAAGGTATCAAATAATCTTCAAACCTCTTATCTTTCCTTGACCTATACCAATCTTTCGGTGATAAATACATGAGACGATAGGCTTGGCTACTAAACTTTCCTTTTGATCCCTTGAGGTCACTAGGGAATCCTCTCTTGTGGTGGACCTCTTCCATCACTAAAATGAGGGAAGTCCCTACTTAGGTGACAAAGGTAGATTCTTCCATAGTTATTGTAACAGCCCCCTCCGTTATGACCGCAATCGACTACACAACATGATTTTTTTTTTTTTTTTTTTTTTAAGCGGCGTTAGGAAAAATAAACATCACAATTTAAAACATCATTGAAAAGAGTGTGATATATAAAAAACAACATTAACACATTAGAAAAAAATCACGATGCAAGCGGTCACGTCACGTCATTGATACTGCAAAATCAATGCGCAAGAGTAACTACCCAAAGGTCGTGGCACAACGACTTCAAATATTCGCTAAACAAATTGCACTTGGTCAACAAATTGCACTTGGTCAACAATTTTTTTTTCGCCGAGTAGAGGGAGTAGCAACCACTCAGGCCCGACAAAGACTTAATAAAGGTAGTAACTGATTTTTTTGAAATCCCATTTCTTTCGACTATTCTATAGATATCATAAGTCAATTCTCAAAAACTCTTTGCTGAGAAAAATTAGCGTGCGACTGTAGTATCTGTATAGCCTATAATTAGAAACTAGCTCTAATTTACGCTACTCAGTTTAAAATTTTCTCGTCTGATAAATTCAGCGATACACAGGAAAAATATGAGTGGAAAAGAATTAGAAAATAGCTTTAATTTGCGATGGTCAGTTTTATATACTTTGTCGTCTGATCAATTCAACGACATAGCGAAAAATTTATACTCGGAAATTCAAGCAGTTGGAAAATTCATTTTGTTTTATTTTGCTAATATGGTAGTCGTTGATATTCCCTTAGAAGTTGAACGTTTCACTATATCTCTCTGTATAAAAATATATAGGGATATAAAGTAAAGCTGTAAAGTTCTATTGATGGTGGTTAAGATTCCCATGGCAGTTTGGACGTTTCACTGTACCATTTCTATATATAGATTTACAGAGTTCGATAGTTTATTGTGCTTTTATGAAATGGACCATTTTTTTGGTTGCTTATCTTGGGAGAGAAGGCACCCGTCTAATTAGTTTAGTTTAGAGTCTAATTAGTTTAGTTTAGAGTCTGATTAGTGGGTTTGGTATCTTTTTCTTTTTAGAGGTAATTTCAAGGGTCTAATTAGTTTAGAGGGTTTGGTAGTTTTTTTTTTCATCTTTCAAAGATAATTTCAAAGAGAAACAGAAATTTGATTTCGATCATAATTTCACTTCTGATTATCAATTAAACTAATCCTTAAAACAGAGAAAACCATTTAAAGTAATTAATTTTAAGGAGAATCAGAAATTTGATCCAGATCATAACTTCACCTTTGATTACCAATTAAACTAACCCTTGAAACCGAAAGAACCATTTAAAGTAATTAATTTCAAGGAGAACCCGAAATTTGATCCCGATCATAACTGCACCTCTAATTACCAATTAAACTAACCCTTGAAACTGAGAGAACCATTTAAAGTAACTCTTGGAACTGAGGATTTGGTAATTTTATAAAAATAAAGATTAAAAATAAAATTACAAATTTTATGCAAAGAAAATTGAAACTGAGAGAACCATTTAAAGTAACTCTTGGAACTGAGGATTTGGTAATTTTATAAAAATAAAGATTAAAAATAAAATTACAAATTTTATGCAAAGAAAAATGATATGTTATTCGGAAAATCAATTTTTTTTAAAATATAATTAATTAAACAATAATACAATTAATTAAATAAGTTTTGACATAGTGCTTATATTAACATAACCACATAATTGTGGTTGATGAATGCTCTAAAGGCATATCTCAATCGCAAATAAATCCTAATTCTCTTTTTTCTTATATTATTTACAATCAAATTTTAATTAACATATTAAAGTACAAACAAATCCTAATTTTTACAGAAGCCCTAATTAGAATTTTTAAATGAAATAGTATGATACAAAACTGAGCTGCCACATAATCCATGCAGATATACAAATGGTCAAATTGTCTAGCATTGCACAGAGTTTACTAGGAAGGATGGAGAACAACATCAAGGAATTACTCCAAAAGTGGTAGTACAAAAAAAATTAATCTACAAGCTATGAATGGCAACCGGACCATTGATACAAAAAACCTAGTACATTGTGAACGACGAATTCTTATTACCTCACATCATCATCTCAAGGACCGTCCGTCCTAAGCAATGCAGAGCCTTCGACCAGTTTCCCAAGAAAAAATACTGAGGAGATAGAGGTTGAAATGAACACAATCTTATATCTGTAGGAAGATATTTCATCTCTGGTATCCATGTGATTTAATTACAAAATTCGGTTCACATTTCAATATGTGTAATCTAAACGTCACATTTCAATATGTGTAATCTAAACATAGTTACAGTTCACATTCCAACAGTTATATTTGTAATCTATTTGAGTGGCAATAAAATCTTGCATAGATATTAATTCTCGTTAATCATCTTAACGTGACAATCATATGGTCTTACAGTAATTTCTTAATACGATTAAGTAAA
Source organism: Picea engelmannii (assembly GCA_009831015.1). NCBI lineage: Eukaryota > Viridiplantae > Streptophyta > Pinopsida > Pinales > Pinaceae > Picea > Picea engelmannii. The sequence goes on from ML778467.1 coordinate 467,642, forward strand.
TGTGAAAAAGTAAACATATTAAAGCATGCATTTATAAATGCAAGGAAGTTATGAACACTAAATATCATTCATTGATTTAGGAGGACGACTAAGAATATGCCATCATCATCAATTGTTGGCCATAAAATTAAAATTTAAGGTTAAAAGATTATTAAATGTGACCATTATCAATAGGTGTACAGGTAATAAAAATTTTAAGCATTACAGTTTGTAAATTTGTTGAAGAAATTGTGGAAATACTTTTATTTTTATTTGAATACATTGCATGCAGATTAAATTAGAGTTATGATTCTTTAAGATTAGAGGATTATAACTGTAATTTCTGAAAAAGTGATTATGTATTTTTTTAATATCATAAATTTTATTTATATAAATTTTATAATTATGATTGTATGATTAGATTTTTAGTTTTTATTAATAAAATGTATTTTTACACATTCAAGGTTAGCATTGTTTTTAAGATATAATTTTAGTGTACTGTTTTATTTTTATTTTTTTTATTTAGACCTAGTATTAATGGTTTTGTCTTGACTTGTTGTGAGGAGTTTCACTCTTCTTAATTAATTTTTCTTGATTTTGGCCTAAATAATTTTTTGGGTTTTTGCTCTATTGAATTTGATTTGTGGGATTTAGATTTTTGTTGGTTTGGTTGCTCATCTACAAGGTTTGGGTGATATTGGTGAGTGTGGTTCAATACTTTTAGTTTCTATCTTTTATTCTTCTCAACTTGAATTTGCAAAAGGTTAACATTAGGTTCTTCTTATACTTTTGTAAAGGAAAGATGGTCCTTGAATTTAGGCTTGCTAGTCTGGATGTTGTAAGTAGATATAAATTATCCATTAAAATGTTATGTTGGGATATCATTATGTGAAATTTTTAAAATCCAAATAATTTTAATAAAAAAGGATTATATCAGTGATAACAGAAATTTAATCTTCTCAATTATTATAAAATGCATTTCTAGGAAGAGGTTAGAAATTTAAATTTAGAAGCTGACTTTATACTAAAAATCCCAGATAGCCAAAGGAGACAAATTGAGAACCTTTAACAATAATTGAGCTAATTCAATTGCTAAGTTGGCCATTAGATCTATACTGGAGGAGGTTAAAGAAGATGAAACATTACAACAACAATAGGGGATGTGGAAATGGTGAATTGAACCAGAACTCCATGACCAATGAAAAGAGTAGAGAATGGAGAGAGATTTTTTTTATTGAATAATTGTGTATAATGTTTAAAATATAATTTTATTTAATAATTGTGTATAATCTTTTAAAAATTTTACTAAACCTTGTAAGTGCTTTCATAAATTATTCTGAAATAATTATTTTTTCTATATATATAACATTTCTCACATTTTGCATAATTATTAGAAGACACATTTTGGATAATTCTTAGAATATTTTATTGAAAGATTACTTTTGATATGAATTATTACATTTATTTATATCACAACAACAATTTTTTAATTGAATGGGGTTAATGGTTAATAACATGTGTTTCCTCTTAAAAGATCACATGTTCAAATCCAGAGGGGGGTAGGGTATGCATACGTTTGTAGGGGTAGGGTATGCATACCTTTGTAGACTTTACCAGTCAAATCGTTGGACGAAGAGGGTCTCTTGTCCCACAAACAAGGAGGTCTCATACACCAATTTGATGTGTTGGCTTGGCCGTGACCTTAAAAATAAATTATTATTATTATTATTATAATATAAATATATCTATTCTTATTAAAAATGTAAAAATAAAACATAAATTTTATATTTCTAAATACCTAATTATTTAAATAAATTTTGTAATTATAATAGATTAAGCTTTCACTCATAGAAGAAATAACCATCATATTCAAATTTATCAAGAGGGAAAAGAAGATTGATGTGATACCAATGTTGTTGTAAGATTTTGTTACACGTTTTAGTTGGTTGAATGTAAGGTGAAAAGAGAATATTAAAAATAATACAGCAAAGGATTACTACTTAAATTTGATATTATTAAACCAAAACGAAAGATACTTCGATCAGAAATAGTAAACATGGAATGACACTTTAGTCAAAGTAAGTGGCTGCAACTATTACAGTAGTTGGTGATGGATTCTTCATTGATTCAAAAAATGTAAAAGAGTTCAAAGCATAAAACGTGTAAAATAATTCAATAGTCAAAGTGGGTGGCTGCAGTAGTTTGAGTTGGTGATGGATTCTTCATTGATTCTAAACGTGTAAAAGAATTCAAAGCACTAAGACGTTCATTTACAGTGTAAAGATAACGATGATTATGGGAATATGCAGGATTTATACCACCGCTGGACACTATTAAATTGAGGCACGCACAATTTCTATGCAGAATGTCCAGTGAATCAGTTCTGAGTTAGTTGTAATATTCTGGTCGTGTCCGCTTCAATGGCGGCTGGGGAACCGTTGGAGTCAATTCTGCGACTGAAAGGAGGAGATGACGAATAGAGCCATGCACGGATCTGGTCCTCTTGGGTTGTTATTGATGACTAAATCCTTACATATTTTATTATATTATAACGTGTTAATGAAGTAAATGATATCCAATGCTTCCCAACTGTTCTTCAAATGGATATCTACTATCATTTCAAATGGGTATCTGGTTTTAAATCTTATTAACCAAATAAGTTATAGGTTTTGGTTTGGGTTATATTATTTTTTAATTTTTTTTTAAATTTGGTTAGAAATTGTTGGATATTGCATATTGAAGTGGTTAAATCTGTATAATTTAAATGTTTTAGAGACACTTGTTTTAGTTCGGAGAAGATGTAGACGCAATGCGATTTACTTCGGAATCTCAACCTTGCGAGTCACCTTGTGCTTCTCAGTCCACTGCAGAAGCATTGGTTATTCAACAGATGCTTCAATAGGTTTTCCAACAGAATATGAGACGGGATCACACTAGGTTTTTCAGCAAGCTGAATCTATTTATGTATTCTAAATAATTTAAATAACACAAAATTATAATTTCCCCAAATTTATACCACCAAATTACAAATAAAAATATCAAAACAATAAAACACGTAAACTATTTAGAACAAACTTTAATATTTCTTTTACTATTTCTTTTACTATGGATGTATCTGAGCCGTTTTTTCATTTATTTAACGTTGTATGTGTGGCTTGTTTTTTCAATGTTTTGCTCACGTTTTTATTAAAAATTCATTATCAAACCATTAAAACTGCAGGTTTCAATTCTATAAATAGATTGAGCACCTTCTAATTTTTTTTAAACATATACATATGTGAATAATCTAAAGAGGCAAAACCTATCCCTGCGGTAATGCGACCTGTGTTATTATTGTCTAATAATTTTGATAGGTTAATATGATGCTGACAAATGACATTGCACCACGGAGTTTGGCAAACGTAGTAGTTCTACCACGACCTTTATCCTCTCGCTCGGTGCCTTGCATTTTTATTTCAAGACTTACAGATTACAAAATGCCTAATGATGTTCAATTTTCTGTCCATTGATAAATGGACATAAAAAGCTTTTCGTTCGTTGAGACACAGTCGTCAATATGAAAATGAAGGGATTTCCTATACCATGCAAAACATTTTGTGTGGCCGACTTTGGGTGTTCTTCTTCTCACAAATCAATATTTGCCATTGAAACCATTTTGGAGGCTGGAAGCCAAATTATATTTGCAACAAAAACCATTTTGGAGGCTGTAAGAAAAATTATATGATCATGAACTCACTTTCTTCATAATTTTTTATATATTTTATATCTTTTTTAATGATATTCTGTATACTTTATATATAGAGAGGGAGAGTTGATATAATTTTTTTTCTTAAAGGGTAATATTGAAATATTTGATTTATGGTAGATATTGAAATATTTATTTTGTTATTAATATTTTTTTAAATGCTATGTGTCAATTCATGGTGAGTATGGAAAGGATAATCATAAATTTAAACACACATGAAAAAAGAGACCTTGGAAATTGGATCTGAATTGGACACATAGCTATCTAACTAAGTATCAATTATATACCTACACTCTATTCTTAATGTGAGATTCTTTCAATCATATTCCAACACTCTATTCATACTCTATGACTCTATCAATCATCTACTCACACTCTATTCTTACATTTTGACATCTACCAACCTCAAAATCTACTCTAGTGACAACACTCCCCTTTAATAAAGAAATGAATTCTCTATTGTACCTAGCATATCTCTACATATTATAAACTGTGTCTTTCTCAATGGTTTAGTTAATATATACCATCCATATTCTCACTTGTGTGACAATACATGAAATCAAATTTTTTGATTGAATATTTTCTCTTATAAAATGATGTCAAATTTCAATTTGTTTTGATCTTGCATGACAAATCGTGCTATTTTTCATTTCATTGAACTGTGATTGTCGCACTTTGTAGGTACTCATTTTATTTCTCCCATGTTTTCAAGCACCTTAGTCAAATTGCTTCATAGGTAGCACTACACAATGCTTGGTACTTAACTTTAATAGAGGACAATGAAATAGTTGGTAGATTCATACTATTCCAAGAAACAATCTTGGATTCTATACTGAATGCATATCTAGTGGTTGTTTTCTAATCATTTGGATCACTTACCTAATCAGAATTTGAATAACTTGTGAACTCAACATTCAAATTGTTAGTGTATTCGATACCAAAATCAATAGTTCTTTTTATGTATCGAATGACCTCTCAGTGAGAGATCATCCGTCCTACAGCTGCAAAGTTCCTTCCTATTAGTCTAAGCTAGGGGTTCAGAGGTCACGCTCCAAACAGACACGACTGCCCACAACTCGAAGGAATGAACCCTCATTGCGGAAATCTGAGATTCGTCAAGGGTGCAAGGATGTAGATCTCCCAGGTTACAAGGGGAATGTACCATCCTATTAGTCTAAGCTCAAGAATGATTTTAAAATGACAAAATTATGCCATGGTTTGAGGGTTGAAGTATAAACAAAATCCTATCCAGAATTTATTAGTTAGTGCATATTGTAGAGCGATCTGTACAGTCCGAGAATACTATCTCGGTAGTGCTAAATCCAACGACAATTTAATGAAACTGTTCAATCAAATCAGGAATAGTAAAAAAATTATGATATCAACATCTACATTCATTCAGCGATAAAGACATGAATTTCATTTGAATTCATATTAACAGTCCATTGCCTTCATATTAACAGTTCATTACAATCCAACGACAATTTAATGCAACGGTGCAATCAATCAGGAATAGTAAAACAATGGTGAAATCAACGTCTACATCTACATCCATCATTAACGAAATCCATATACCAAAAATTTCTATCCATTTACCAATGAAAAATTTACACATGCGTACCATAACCAAAGGCAAATAATTCTATGTCGTTGTCTCGCACTAGTGCTTCATCCGACTCCTGCCTGCTAACTGTGGAGACCTCACCGATACCTCCCAACCAACGCTCGGGGTATTCTTCTCCCCCCTAAGCCCCCCGAGCCACAAATGGGCCACTGTAACACAACTTAGCCACCCACGGGCCGAGGTACGCCACCTTCAAGCCCACCCTTGGACTTCTTTCTCTTACCGATACCTTGGACGCGTAAAAGAAAATATCTAACGACATGCACAACAATAACCAGCAAGCATGCATATTCTAAAGATTCAATTAAACGATAAATAAATACACAACAGAATACATTCATATACAAATAAATAATACCATAATAGAGAGCACTTGTCTTTATAAAATAAGACACCAACTAGTTGCAAGCCAAGGACGTTCCACCCAAACGTAGGCACTACTGTTCCAAATCTCAACAATAGTGTCACCCTCGAGCCAGGGCTATGAATCCACAAGGACAGTTCCATAGTGTTACTTGGCTTCCTAAACCAGTCAACGCTCAAGCTCTCACATGCTTTCCCAGCACTCACAACAATCCAAGTACCCATCTCTCTTCTACCCAGCCTGCACCACCTAAGAGAATGGACCTCCACCCTTCTTTTCCACGCAGTCCCTCAAGCCTCCTTCCAGGGCTCCAACGCAACTGGTCCAAAATCTCAATGCTAGAACTCTCAGGACTTGCAACTGTGAACAAAGATGGACACAAGCCAACGCATATTAGGCATGCAAGCCTCAAGTTATGGCTAGATTACACCAGCGACCACTACATCCAACAATACCATGGCTACTCTTCAACAGTTCGTTTTCCTTTCCCCAAGCCAAGACACAGATGAGGAAGATGAATGGGTGACGGAAATGAATGGAGTGAGATCTCCACCCAAGGTGCAAAACAATGAAAAAACAGTGAATGAATGCGTGAGGGAAAGATTGGAGTGAAAGAAGAAGTGAAGGAGTGAACAAGACAACCCCCCAATTAGACCAGGGGTGGGTTTAAGTATTTTCAGGGGGAATCAAGAACCTCCTGGTATCCCCCAAGAAGCTCACGTAATTGATCCTCTCCCTTAGACAAAAAGGGTAATTAAAATAGGAAATAAACATTTATCCCCTCAATCCCCCTCTCTTGTGGAATCATAGCCCCCTATAACTCTAGTCCTTGTCCGTCTATCAGCCAACGATGTATTTATTATTAATAATGATCAAAACATTATATTTCTTTGGAACACTGGCCTTTTAATAATTGTTTGGCCACTCTAGCCTCTCTGCATTGTAACAATACATTATTTAAAATGGGGGCTCATAACTCGGGGTGTTACATCCCCTCCCCCTTATTTTGGCACTGTCCTCAGTGCATATACAAAATAGAGATCAAAATCTCAAAATTTATTCAAAAAGTTGCGGGTAATCTGCCCGTATGGCATCTTCATGCTCCCAGGTAGCATCTTCAGGACCATAGCAGGTCTAATGAACTTTTACCATCTCTATAACTTGATTCCAAAGCATTTTGACCTTTCTGTCCAATACCCGCATTGGCTGGACTTGGAGGTCTCCCTCTATCTCTACCTGAGTCAGATGCCAATCAATAACATGGTTAGGATCATGTACATATTTCTTCAGTAAAGAGACATGAAATACATTATGCACATTCATGGAAGCAGGTAATGCAAGCATGTATGCAACAAGCCCTATTCTGTCCAATATTTCAAATGGACCACAAAATCTGGCTGCCAGCTTTGTACAACTACCTAATTTCAAGGAGATTTTCTTGGGCTTCACTTTCAAAAGTACATGCTCCCTTACTTTAAATTCTCTAGCTGTCCTGTTCTTATCTACACAAACTTTTTGTCTATCCTGAGCTGCCTTCAAATTCTGCTTGATGTTAACCATCTGGTCTTTCATATCCTTGAGCAACTCTAGCCCAAGTACCACTCTATCTGTTGGGTTGTCCCAACTCACTGGAGTATTTCATTTCCTACCATACAAGGCTTCAAATGGGCTCTTTCTCAATGAAACTTGATATCCATTATTATATACAAACTCAACCAAGTGTAAGTAATATTCCCACTTAGATGTCTTATCCATCACATACATTCTCAGCATATCTTCAATTACTTGGTTGACTCTCTTTGTTTGTCCATCTGATTGGGGATGGTATGATGTGTTAAAGTTTAGATTTGTACCAAATACTTTAAACAATCCCCTCCATAAATTGGAGGTAAACTTTGTATCTCTTTCCTAGATAATTGTACTAGGTATCCCATGCAACCTCGCAATCTCTCTCATGTAAATTTCTGCAATATTAGCTATTTTATGTGTTATTTTTACAAGAACAAAATGAGTAGCCTTTGTTAATTTTTCAACTACCACCATGATTGAATCATGTTGCCTTGTTGTCCCGGGTAATTTAGTTATGAAATCAATTGTTATCACTTCCCATTTCTTCTTTGGGGTTGGTAATGGCTGCAACAAACTCATAGGGTGCCTATGCTCAGCCTTTACCTTTTGACATTCCACACATCGAGTGATGTAATCAACAACATCCTTTTTCATTCTCGGCCCAAAAAATTGGCTTCTTATTGCTGTAATCGTTTTCTGGTAACCGAGATGTCCAACATAAGGAACATCATGCATTTCCTTCAATACCAAATTCCTCAGTTCTATGAAACTAGGAATATAGATTCTATTCTTATGAATGAGTAATCCATCTTCCTTTATCTCATACTCCTTTATTTTCGGTTGTACATATCCTTGCTGTAAGCTTTCCTTTACTTGTAGGTAATGTTGATCTGTAACAAGATCATCTCAAATTCATCTCTTCAAGTATAACTGATGCATATTGACAGTAGTAGCATGCATGAGATGCACTCTTCTACTAAGTTCATCGACAACTTTATTCTCCTTTCCTTTGATATGCTTGATATCGAGGTCATATTCACATAAAAATTCCAGCCATGTTGTTTGCCTGACATTCAAGGTTGGTTGTTCAAAAAGATACTTCAGGCCAATGTGGTTTGTTCTTAATTCAAATCTCTTCCCCATGAGATAATGCCTCCACATCCTCAAGACATGGACAATGGAAGTAGGCTCCAAGTCATGCGTGGCATAGTTCCTCTCATGCTCCTTAATATTTATGGACTCATAACCAATGACATGTCCATTTTGCATGAGGACTCCCCCAAGTCCTTCCTTACATGCATCCGTACATACCACAAAAATTTCATTCAGGTCAACAATCTTTAACACATGTGCACTAGTAAGTAATTCCTCCAACATATTAAAATTATTTTCACACTTAGGTGTCCATTCAAATTTAGGTCCATTATTTTGCAAAGAAGTGATGGGATGAGAAATCTTAGAGAACCCTACTATGAAAATTCTGTAGTAACCAACTAATCCCATAAAAGATATGACTTCTGACACATTTCTGGGTGTTGGCCATCCTCTAATGGCTTCAATCTTCTCTAGATATACTGCTATGCCCTGATCTGAAATAATGTGTCCCAAGTAATGGATATGTTTTTGATAAAAATAACACTTACTCAACTTGGCATACGACTGATTTTCTCTTAGCACTTGCAATACCAGTCTTAAGTGATGTTCATGCTCCTCTTTAAACTTGGAATAGATAAGTATGTCATCCAAGAACACTATGACGAACTTATCCAAATAATTTATGAATATGCCATTCATTAAGCACACAAAGACAACTGGTGCATTGGTCAGTCCAAATGGAACCACTACAAATTCATAATGCCCATACCTGGTTCTAAAGGTTGTCTTATGAATGTATTATTCCTTGATCCTTACCTAATGGTATCCTAACCTTAGGTCAATCTTCGAAAATATCTTTGCTCCTATTAGCTGATCAAAGAGGTCATCAATTCTTGGTAGAGGATACCTGTTCTTTATAGTATACTTATTCAGTTGATGAAAGTCAATACACAACCTCAAGGTTCGATCCTTATTTTTGACAAAAAGTACTGGTGCTCCCCAAGGTGAAACAGTTGGACGTATGTACCCTTTCTTCAACAATTCCTCCAACTGCATTTGTAATTCTTTTAACTCTGGTGTGCTCATTCTATAAGGTGTTTTTGACACCGGGGTAGCTCCAGACACTAAATCATTTGAGAAATCTATCTCCATTCTTGGTGGAAACCCTGGTATTTCTTGAAATACATCTTCAAATTCCTGTAGTACCGAGAAATCTTCAAGGATTGGCCCCTTTGTATTTTCTGTCTCTTCCAAATGAGCTGCATACAATTGACATCCTTTTCTAAAACATCTCTTCAGCTATAAGGCTGAAATCTCCCTTATAGAGATGGGTCTTGGAACTCCTTTCACAGTGCTCTATTTTCCATCTCCATCAAGACATGTAAATGTCTTGCTATGACAATCTAGGACAACATGATGCTTATCCAACCAATCCATTCCAATTAGAATATCATAAGACACTAAGGGTATGATATTTAGATCAACACTAGTATTCACACCATTAAGAATTATGGAACAACTTCTGACCATATCATGGATTCTCCTTTTCATTCCAGTGGCTAACTGAACCAAACTTGATTTTCCAAGCTCACTTTTCTCCAAATGTAATATATCCACTATTTTAGGATCAATGTAACAATGACTTGCCCCTGAATCAATTAAAATAACAACATGTTGTTTTATGATCTTACCTTCCACCTCGATCATATTGGACTGGTATTCTTCTTGTCGATCATCTAAAGATGCATAGATTTTTCCCATATCTTCGATTGTTGCAGCCTCTTGGATGTTGTGCACAATCTTCACTCTGTCTTTTTTGTGTGGGAAATCCTTGTACATGTGATCTTCCTTGCATCCCCAACATTGGATTGGTGGTCTTCCCCTTTTTCCCAAGGAGTCTTCTTTCTTGAATTCACCCTTAGAATACTGATCTTGATGATTTCTATTAGGCTCATTCCTATTGAAGGGAGGTTTGAATCCTTTCCTCCTCTGATCAAACTTCTCTTTCTTCTTATCCTTCCAAGATTTCTGTAGGGATTCTCTTCCCTAGCCTTGCTCATATAGGTATTTATCCTTCCTGATGGCCCCAGTCAAGGTCTTGGGCTCATCATACCTAATATTTTATTTATAAAAGGTTGACAGTCCACTTAGAAATCTCTATGTTTTTACCTTCTCATCATCAATGAACCTGGCATACTTTAACAATCCCAAGAAATTCTTCTCATATTCTGCCATAGTCATGCTTCCCAGCCTGAGTTCAAAGAACTCCTGCATTTTCTTGTCATAGAAATGCTCTAAGAGGTACTCCTTCTAGAAGTACCTCTTGAACCGATTCCAAGTGATCCTACTCTCATTAATATGTTCAACTTGCTTCAATTGATCCCACCACATTGCAACTTTTTGGTGTAAATGGTAGGTGGAAATCATGGCTTCCATATTTGATGAATAGTTATGTAGTAGAAAATACCTCCTGAGTCCAACCAACCATGCTTCGACATCATATTCCCTTTTTTTTTCACCATCGAAGGAGGGTTACTTAAGTTTCTTCAACTCTCCTCACAAACTGTCCACTTCTTGTCTCCTTCTCTAGTTCCTAACAGGAGACACCCATGGACTACTTATGGAATCTTCTGATGCATAAAACTTTATTTTTGAGTAAGGAGGTGAGTGGTGTCTATGAATTCTGATGGCACTTCCCGAATAACCATGTTTTCCACAATCCTCTCTTCTTTCATGAAACTTGCCTTCTTCCTCTTGTTTTGAGTTGGATCCCTTATTCGTTTGCCTCTGCAACTGATTTAAGCTTTGCAACACTCAAACATTTATCTGACTTTTCTCTCTCATTAGTCTCTCATTGTCTACTCCTTAGCTCTGCACTTCTATTTTCAGGCTTCTTACAGTTTCTATTAATGTTTCTTGCTCTCCTCTTCTCCTGCGTCCATTGGACTTTGTATCTGCATTACCAACTATGGTATTCTGGCCTTCAACCTTTCTTTCATGGTTGGAGGCTTCCTCACCTTCTCCCATCTCTCAAATCTTCATTCTGAGTTGATATGTTTAATCTTTTAACTCTGCAAAATGTGCAAGTGACCATTTTGTTAGAATTATGCATATGATAAACAAAATTTGTCAACAATGCTACAAGTCCTTTTTCTTCTCAATTCATGAAGAACACATGTGTATCAATCTACACCATATAACAATTCCATGTTATCCCTTAGCCTATACATAATTTAATTCTACACAGGCACTCCCTTCAAACCACTTCCCTAGGTGACCACGACTTGAAATCGTGGCCAAATCCTTCCTGGTGCTTTTTGTGTTAGAAATTACTATATCAGAGATCGTGTGGTTGAAAATCTATCTAGGGGTGATATCGATGATCAATAGTAATTGTGAGCTGACAACATGCTCGCTCTTTATCAGAGAGCTCCGTCTCTTCAATCTAAAAAGTGCTCACCCAAATCTCTTTTAAATGGTGGTCATTGATCCCTTGTCCCAACGAGATCAATGGCGTTGGAAAATAGTGGGATGTGAACTAGCATGTCTGCTAATTTTTCCTCCTCTACTCACAATGGCCCTCCACTGTCGATTTCTCGTTCACAGATCGACGACTATCCGCGGGTCCTGCTTCCTTAGCACCCTGTTCCAATCTCACACTGACAAGTGCTAGCTCCTTCCTTGCATGTGACCTTGGGCTGTGACCTAGGGCTTACCCTCCTGGCTCTTTGCAACTTCGAAACCTTCAGACAGGACCAAATCAATGGTCCTTGTCCTCATTCCCAATCAACGATCGAGATCCACTTCAGGACTCCGCGCTTCGAGAGTTTGGCACTTTCGACCTCTGATTCCCCCCAGAGTACTCAGTACCCGAAGTTCTAGATCAGGCGCCACATGTCCACCTCAAATCAACGGTTCTATTCCACTTCGAGAATTCAGCCTTCAAAAGTCTCAACTTCCCTTGCTTGCTTCGTCCCGAAATGCTCTCACCTGGAGTTCATGACTATGAATCACTTCGGCTCTTCGGGCTTCGAGAGTTTCAAAATATATACATTCACTTTATCTTGTAGTTCCTTCACCTGAAGTCAATGATATGTTGACTCTTGTCTCTCACAGATAAACGACTGTGAATCACTTTGGCTCTTCGGGCTTCGGGAGTTTCAAAATCTCCGCCTTCACTTTCTCCCAGAGTGTCGATCCTCCGAACTGCTGTGAGATCTACTACCGCGTGTCTTCTGGGATCAACGGTCAATATGTACTCTGACCTTCGGGCCTTTAGGATTTCTCGACCCAACACAAACTGTCACATTGTTTTCCTCTGGAGTGCCTAGTCTTCAGACTGCATGATCTATCACCACGTGGAAAAATACTAGAAGCATACACGTGGCCCAATTATGTGGGTGACACATGTCATGTTCTAACAGACATTTCAATCCTCCACATGTTAAAAACTCGTTGACCTGTGGCACACATCCCATGTGTCCACGTCATCCCAGGTGACATCCGCGAGCCATGTCACTTTGGAATTTCGGGCTTCGAAAGATTTTACGCTTGCACTCCTCAAGTCTCCCGAACTCTGAATTTATGAACTTCTTAACCTTCCGGGGTCCACATCACCTCCAGGTGACATCATCATTCCTCACCACTTCGACTATTCGGGCTTTGAAACTTCAGGCTTCGAGAGTTTCCATACTAGCACACTCCAATTCTCTCGAACTGGCCAAGTTGTCGTCGCTTGTCTCCCTTGTTGGACACACCTACCACACTTAGAGGGGGGGTGAATGAGTGTGGGGCTCTTTTTACAATAAACTTCCCTCTTACACAAAACTCATTAGTTAGCATTTAACATTTACTTATTACTCATTGTTATTATTTATAACCAGTTAGATGTGAACATATATCAACAACATATATCAACAACATAGATAATCAATAAACCATCACCACAAGGAACACAAAGAACACAAGATGTATGTACAATTTTATTTTTATTACAGACTACAATCCTTGGGGTTTTTTAGCAACAACTCAATAGAGTAAAACTGTACAAGAGCACCGGCTCTATAATGCAAGGCTCAACTTACACCCTCAACACCAACTGAGATGAGGCAACAATCCTCAACAGATATCAATCTGCAAAAGGTATGCGACCTGTCAAAAGTGCAGCCCGCGTGTGTACGTGCCCTGGCTCACTACAACCCATGTATGTACGCAACAAATATATACAACAACCTTCATATGCCTTCTAAGCTATTAGGGTTTATCCTTTTCATCACATACTCAGCTCCTCTACAACCTACAAGCAAAATTTCTTCTATCTTCCATTGTCCAAACTAACCACCAGCTAGTCACAACACATCCAAGCTCTCCAATAGCTTACTCATGCTCCACAACCAATCAATATGAATGCTAACTCAATCATGTATAAACAACTAGTATACCATAGAAATCATATCACAACTGAATCAAAAGAGTACTTCTCACTCCATCAACTAACATAAACCACATCACAACAACCATACCAAGAATTGCCTAAGCATTCACAACACAACAAGCAATACTATCCATCAAGACAATAATGTAACCATACCAATGTCTCAGTGACAGATCTGAGCCCATAGAATGAATATCTGGAACCTTCTTCAGTCTTCAACAGCCAATCATCAACTCAAACACAAATATCCATGATTTTATCCATTGTATGTGCCCTGTCCTCATACAACCCGCATATGTACGCGCCCTGGCCAATTACAGCCTGCATACACCTAAAACATTAGGGTTTTTGAAGCTCTGAGATTTTTTTCGTCAAGATCTCTGATATTTCCGAAACTTTGATGCGTCCATGAGATCCTCTTCATGCTCTCTTTCTTAGAATAAATCTTCAATCATGCTCAAGAGATCTTCACCTAAGATGCTCTCACAAGAAGCTTTCCATCAATACTCCAAAAGATATTCTCACAAGAAGCTCTCCATTGATCCACAAAAATGATGATTTGCAAGAGACCATTGCTATCTTATTTATACTTTCATCATCTAGGTCACTTAACCCATTTCTAGGTCACTTAACCCATCTCTAGGTCACTTAATCTATTTCCCTTATTTTAGGGTTAACCACTTTCCATAAATATAAAGTTCTCCAATACTTTATCATTTAAATATTCCTGCTTGATTTTGTCACTTTTGTTTATTATTTAAATAATCCACCTTGACTTTGTCACTTTACTTTATCATTTAAATAATTATTTCTTCTTTTAAGGCCCTTTGACTTCTTTGACCTTATGGGGCTTCAAGCCATCATATCGGAGTTCTTCAACTTTGTAGGGCCATAACTCTCAAACCGTGAGGAGTTATGTGACATTCCACATAACACTAGAAATGGCATGACAGGCACTATCCATATAGGATAGTTTCACAAACAACTTCACTGATATTCATATCTTTATTCCACATACAAGCATGGGTTCTCTCAACCACAACTCAACGAAAAAGCATCTTCCCGTGAGGTTTTTCACCATAAGGGTACCAATTTGGAGTTCTTCCATTTGTATTTCTTATCAACCATAACAAGAGAATAATGATTCATCTTTTACATCAAACAAACTATGCATCATATATCAAAGAATCCATCTTCATCATGTATTAGTGACAACTCATTGATCCATCTTCATCTATTGGTTTCCACTTGACATCTATCATTCTCATCAAGGACAATACATATACATTGTTCATCAATCATCAACCAATCATGCCTATAAATCAATCCATCACTTAACATCAAGCAATGTCATCAATCAATCAAACCATTGGCATCAATGATAACATGATCCAACAATCTCCCCCTTTGGCATTGATGGAAATACCAACATTGATGTCAAACATGTAGACAAAGTATGCTCTACATCAATAGTCATCAATCATATCAATATAACCATCTCTCCCCATTACTAAACATCAATCACATCATTGTGATTATCTCTCCCCCTTTGGCATCAATTGCAAAGAGCCATTCTTCCTTTGGGGCTTCTCCCCCTGCTTGAACTCGCCTTGGGGATGCTCCCCATGTCTGAATTCCCTTGATCTTCCTCTGAATAATCTCTCCCTTTTTTAACAAGGGATATCACTCTGATGTACTACTAAAGATACATCACTCATACTCTCCCTGTGACCATCGCTCCCCCTGGAATTATGCCTCTGTGCTCTTTCTTAAAATATAGGGATCTTTTCTAGGTATGCATTTGATAAATATCTCCTCCTATAATCATGGGAAGAATAATGACTCCCCCTATGTCCTTTGAAATATGATCAACATGAAGTTGCTACTGCTCAAATGGATCATAGATCAACTTCTCTTTCAATGACGATCCTTGGACTTGTCCATGCATCAAACTTGTGACATACCATACATTATGAAACAAAATATATGTCAACAATAAAATAGAGAATCATGAACAAAATATCAACCAAGTACATCATTTAGAAAAAGGTGCCCACCATTCACAACACCCATGTACATCAACATCATACAATGTGCCAAAAGATATCATCCATGGGATGTATCAACCATATGCCTCTATCAACATGTCAACATGTGCATCTACCAATATGCCAACCATGTGCATCCACCAATATGCCAACCATGTTCATCTACCAACATGCCAAACAAGTTTCATATCACTCATGATATGTCTCTACCATGAACCAAGTGCCTCAATCATCAAATGCCTCATGTACCAAAATATATGCTAATCAAGTAATACCAATGATGTACTTTTAGCCAAGTTCTCATCATCCAAACATATACCAAACATGTACATCAACATGTATCACTACTTGTACCAAGAAAGTATGCCAACCATGCATCAATACCAAAACATGATGAATCCTTATACATGTATGCCAAATCCTCCATAAAATATGTGCCAACCAACCTACTAGTAGGTGCTTCTACCAGTGTACTAGAAATGTACCAATCATGTATCAACTATAGATCATCAATGATGTACAACATGATCACCTCATCAACTCACCAACTTCATGTCCCAATATTTATCCCATCCATATGCCAAAAGCATGTATCAAGTTTTTCAACAAGTAAGCTTCCAATCAAGATACATTACATGACCAAGGTGCCATAATTCCACTGTTATAACCAGCATTGTTCTTCAACTGAAGATGCATCAATCCATACTCATAGGTTAGTGCCATGCACTCAAGATTTTATTTTACATAATCCAAAAGGTGAACATTTAAGCTTGCAACAAACAGTGTCAAAACCTACAACAAACTATGTCATCCCCTGCATCACAGAGTTATATCATTACATCAAGTTGCAACTCATGTGCATTGCCTTTTTCCCAAGGCTTTTCCACATATACGCGGCTTTCTTCATAACAGAGCGCTTATGTACACGACCTATTCAAGGTCATCCTACATATGTATGTGAATGATACCACTGTCACCCATGTATGCCTCTGATGATAACAAACTTGAACTCCCCTTCAGACTTTCATTCTAATATGGCTGCTTTGTCTTCTTCACCCACTTCTGTATATGTCCCTTCTCCTTAGAACTTGAGCTCTGAGCATCCATATTTTCAAAGATGTCTCCCTTTCTTACTTCATTCCTTCTTCTAGCCATGCTATTCGAAGTCCTCATCATGGAATTTATTCTTTTGTTCCAACACTCCTGGGATTTGGGGCCAAATCCACTACAACTGTAGCATCTCATGGTGTTACAATGAACAACAATGTGTCCTACTTGATCACATATCCAACACCTTATGGTGTTATAAAATCTTCCATTATATATCCTTTCATAAGCTCTACATTCAAAATATTTGTGACCATATTCATTACATGAATAACAGTGCCCATGAAAAATACTTTCATACCTTTGCTTTGGTGTCCCAAAGATAGCTTCTTGATGTCTTTCTTGCTTTGTTATTTTGAATTTTTTTTTTTCCTTGTGTAGATGGTTGTTTTGCAACATTGTCTTCCTTATTTGATGGACTTACCTCATGCTTCTTTGAGGTGCTTGCTTCAACATGTGTATCTTCTCCTTTGTATCCAAGACCTGATTTATCATATGGTGATCTTTAACTTTTCAATATCTCATCCAAGATTTGTGAGCTATTTAAGAATTTGTTTCACTTCTCTACCTTCTTTCTAAGGTCAACAACTTCAGCTTCTAACTTATGACATGACTCTTCCTTTTCATTTATTTGATTTCTCAATAGTTCTTCTACCCTTTTGGCTTCTTCTATTTGGGTCTTGAGATGGACAATAACTTCATGACTTTTTCCAATCTCATCATCTACATTCATATCTTCTTTTTCATTCTTTAGTCTTGTGATCTCTTCTACCTTTTCTTCTAATTGAGTATTATTGCTCTCTTCTTGTTCTTTGAGAATTCCCTTCAACTCCAAGATGTGCCTTGATTCCTCCTAAGAAACTTATTAATGTTATCCGAAAGATAGTTATAGTGTGTATAATAATGATCACTGCTATATCTATATAAACCTTCTTCAATTTCTTTTTGAAGTTCTAATAGATTTTCTTCTATTCTTTCCATGGGATAACTACCATCAAACTTTACACAAACTATTTCTAGATCTTCTTCTTCACTTGAGAAAAATTCAACATCAACACATTTTGAATCATTGCAATCAAGAGTCTTTGGAGATTCTTTACGTTCATTTGAAATACTTTTGAGATATTCCTTTGTGCCATCTTCACTTGAAATATTTTCAAGATCACATTTAGAAATAACACAATCAAGAGTTTTTGGAGATTCTTTACCTTTAATGATCTTGATGGAGTGATCTTCAATATATTCCTTCTCCTTCTTGCTTTGATATGTCTCCTCTAGCTTTAGCTATAGATCCTTGGTGGAAGTGCATTGTCCCATGCTCTCTTTGATAGGGCTTGAGAGTCCACTAAGAATGATCTTGAGAGCCAATGCATCATTCTTCTTTTCTTCTCTTTGATCTGCAAACTTTGACTTATTCTTCAAGGAAATGGATCCACCAATGGTTGCCTTCCAAATAGCTGCTCCCATTTCCTTCAAATGTACTCTCATTTATATTTTCCAAGTAGAATAGTTTTCCTCATAAATGATTGGAACTTCATCATCCATTTGTGTGTCTACGGATCTCCTTCAAGATTGTTGAGGATTGTAGTGAAGGCCTGCTCTGATACCAATTGTTGGATACACCTACCACACTTAGAGGGGGGTGAGTGAGTGTGGGGCTCTTTTTACCAAAACTTCCCTCTTACACAAAACTCGTTAGTTAACATTCAACATTTACTTATTACTCATTTCTATTATTATAACCAGTTAGATCTGAACATATATCAACAACATAGATCATCAATAAGTCATCACCACAAGGAACACAAAGAACACAAGATGTATGTACAATTTTCTTTTTATTACGGACTACAATCCTTGGGGTTTTTCAGCAACAAATGAATATAGTAAAACTCTACAAGAGAACCAACTCTATAATGCAAGACTCAGCTTACACCCTCAACACCAACTAAGATGAGGTAACAATCCTCAATAGATATTAATCTACAACATGTATGTGACCTGTCAGTAGTGCAGCCCACATGTGTACACGCCCTGACTCACTACAACCCGTGTATGTACACAGACAATATATACAACAATTTGCGTATGCCTTCTGAGCTATTAGGGTTTATCCTTTTCATCACATACTCAGATCCTCTGCAACCTGCAAGAAGAATTTCTTCTGTCTTCCACTTTCCAAACTGATCACCAGCCAGTCACAAAACATCCAAGCTCTCCAATAGCTTACTCATGCTCCACAACTAATCAATATGAATGCTAACTCAATTATGTATAAGAAACTAGTATGCCATAGAAATCATATCACAAATGAATCACAAGAGCACTGCTCACTCCATCAAACAACATAAACCACATCAAAACAACCATACCAAGAATTCCCTAAGAATTCACAACACAACAAGCAATATTATCCATCAAGACAATAATGTAACCATACTAGTGTCTTAGTGACAGATCTGAGCCCATATAATGCAGATTTGGAACCTGCTTCAGTCTTCAACAACCAGTCATCAACTCAAACACAAATCTCCATGATTTTATCCACTGTACATGCCCTGTCCTCATACAACCCGTGTATGTACATGCCCTGGCCCATTACAACCCGTGTACACCTCATAAACTAGGGTTTATGAAGCTCCGAGAATTTTTCCGTCAAGATCTCCAATATTGGCGAAACTTTGATGCATCCATGAGATCCTCCTCACGCTCTCTTTCTTAGAATAAGTCTTCAATCATACTCAAGAGATCTTCACCAAAGATGCTCTCACAAGAATCTCTCACAAGAAGCTTTCCATCAATACTCCAAAATATATTCTCACAAGAATCTCTCCATTGATCCACAAAAGGGATGATTTGCAAGAGACCATTGCTATCGTATTTATACTTTCACCCTCTAGGTCACTTAACCCATTTCTAGGTCACTTAACCCATCTCTAGGTCACTTAATCTATATTCCTTATTTTAGGGTTAACCACTTTCTATAAATAGAAAGTTATCCAATACTTTATCATTTAAATATTCCTTCTTGATTTTGTCACTTCTCTTTATTATTTAAATAATCTACCTTGATTTTGTCACTTTACTTTATCATTTAAATAATGATTTATTCTTTTAAGGCCCTTTGACTTCTTTGACCTTATGGGGCTTCAAGCCATCATATAGGGGTCCTTCAACTTTGTAGGGCCATAACTCTCAAACCGTGAGGAGTTATGTGACATTCCACATACCATTGGAAATGGCATGACAAGCACTATCCATCTAGGATAGTTTCACCAACATCTTCATTGATCTTCATCTTGTTATTCCACATAAAATCATGGGTTCTCTCAACCACAACTCAACCACACAATGTCTTCTTGTGAGGGATTTCACCATAAGGGGACCACTTTGGAGTTCATCCATTTGTACTTCTTATCAACCATGACAAGAGAATAATGAGTCATCTTTTACATTAAACAAACTATGCATCATATATCAAATAATCCATCTTCATCATGTATCAGTGACAACTCATTGATCCAACTTCATCTATTGGTTTCCACTTGACATATATCATTCTCATTAAGGACAATACATATACACTGTTCATCAATCATCAATCAATCATGCCTATCAATTGATCCATCACTTGACATCAATCAATCAAACCATTGGCATCAATGACAACATGATCCAACATCCCTTATCGGACGGTCTATATTAACTCCAGACTTCAGGCCTTCAGGAGTTTTGACGTTTCGCATCCATCTTTCTTCCAAAGTGGTTATCCGCCAGAGTGCAGGATCTCCTACCACATGCCCACTTCGATCAACAGTCTATATCTACTCCAGCACTTCAGATATTCGGGCTTTGGGATTCCTTTACTCACTCAAATTCTTCTTGCTTCCTCTCAAAGTATGAGATTGCCTAACATGTGTCCCCTTCTTGAATATCAACGACTACGAGTGATTTCAGAGACTCAACTCACTCACTCTTTAATTTTCTTTCGATCTCCGCAAAGCGAAGATTCTCGTCCATAGTGGGATCCATATTCACCGTCGATCTTTTGATCTAGAAATATCAATGATCCTGAGCAATTGTAGGCTCACAACTTGAAAAAACTTTAATTTTCTTCCCGATGCCTGCAATGCCTCCCCACCATTGATTTCTCTTCAATGAGATCTGACAGTTATGACTTAACCTTTGCTTCACCTTCATCAGATGACCCTTTTTCACCTACCCTCTGATCCAATGATCCTAGATTTGTCTTGATCCCACAGTGGAGATCACTCCCAAATTCGAAAGGGATAGTCACGATCCTTCAAACCCTTACAAAGGATCTCTGACATTTTAGATCTTGCGTATATTCTGTAACACCATTCCTCTTGAGATTTTCAACTTCACGATTAGAATTCGATCTCAAATACGAGACTCTGATCAACAGACCCAGCCCATACTGACCCAGTGTGTCAACTAGAATCTCTAATACCAATATGTAACACACCGCGACCACCCATAGGTCGGGGCATGCCACCCTCAAGCCCACCCTTGGACTTCTTTCTCGTATCAATACCTTTTAAAATTAACAAGGATGCATAAAATAAAAGATCTAAGGACATGCACATCAATAACCAATAAGCATGCATATTCTAAAGATTCAATTAAATGATAAATAAATACACAATGGAATACATTCATATACAGATAAATAATACCATAACAGAGAGCAGTTATCTTTATATAACAAGACACCAACTGGCTGCATACCGAGGTTGTTCCACCCAACCGTAGACACTACTGTTCCAAATCTCAACAGCAGTTTCACCCCCGAGCCAGGGCTATGAATCCACAAGGACGATTCCGCATTGTTACTTGTCTTCCCAAATCAGTCAGCACTAAAGCTATCACATGCTTTCCCAGCACTAACAACAATCCACGTACCCAACTG
Organism: Picea engelmannii; assembly: GCA_009831015.1. Taxonomy (NCBI): domain Eukaryota; kingdom Viridiplantae; phylum Streptophyta; class Pinopsida; order Pinales; family Pinaceae; genus Picea; species Picea engelmannii. The sequence continues at coordinate 489,537 of ML778467.1, forward strand.
TCTTCTACCCATCCTACACCACCCAAGAGAATGGACCTCCACCCTTCTCTTCCACACAATCCCTCAGACAGTCCTTCTCCTTGCAGGGATCCAGCGCAACTGGTCTAGAATGTCAATGCTGGAACTCTCAGGACTTGTAGTTGTGAAAAAAGTTGGACACATTCCAACACATCTCAAACAAGTAGGTCTCAAGTCATCGTTGGATTACACCAATGACCACTACAACCAACAATACCATGGCTACTCTTCAACAATTCATTTTCCTTTCCCCAAGCCAAGACACAGATGAGGAAGATGAACGGGTGAAAGAAATGAATGGAGTGAGATCTACACCCAAGGTGTGAACCAATGAACAATCAGTGAATGAATGAGTGAAGGAAAGAATTGAATGTAAGAAGAAGTGAAGGAGAGAACGAGCCAACCCCACAATCATACTAGGGACAAGTTTAAGTATTTTCAGGGGGAATCGAGAACCTCCTGGCCTCCCCCAAGAAGCTCACGTAATTGATCCTCTCCCTTAGACAAAAAGGGTAATTAAAATATGAAATAAACATTTATCCCCTCAATCCCCCTCTCTTGTGGAATCATAGCCCCCTATAAATCTAGTCCTTGTCCGTCTAGCAACCAACGATGTATTTATTATTAATAATGGTCAAAACATTACATTTCTTGGGCACTCTGGACTCTCAACATTGTAACAATACATTATTTAAAATGGGGGCTCAAAACCCGGGGTGTTACAACCAAGCACACAAACTAGAGAAAGTCTAGTTCCCAGCTCACCCCGCAAGGTTGAGCTACCACTCTCTATCCTAGCTGAGTGTCCCAACTCCCACAAGAAAAATCAGTCAATAAAATTTTCGGCAGCGTAACCTTACGCATACCACTCGTCATCCCTTCTCCTCCTCCGCCATTCCTTTTATAGAGTTTTCTTAGTGATTTGTTGCCAAAACCTTTAGTAATTTATTTTTTTTCAAATTTAATTAGGATAAACCTCCCCCGTACACATTTCACCCAATCCCTTAGTTGCACCAGAAATTAAATTAATTAATTAATTTAATTTTCCTATTCCCCT
>ML778467.1:490661-512008 GCA_009831015.1 Picea engelmannii
GATTTGTTGCCAAAACCTTTAGTAATTTATTTTTTTTCAAATTTAATTAGGATAAACCTCCCCCGTACACATTTCACCCAATCCCTTAGTTGCACCAGAAATTAAATTAATTAATTAATTTAATTTTCCTATTCCCCTCACCCACTTAAAAGCATTCCTAAAAACGCTCCTCGGTGTCCCTTTATTCCCTTACATTCCTTTTAATGACTGGCACCTTTCTTAAATATTAGTTGAGTTTGAAATTAGAAAGTTCTCTAGGCTAGATTCCCTTCAATGTTCCACATCCCTTTTGACTTTAAGTTTCCCCTTTTTATCTAAGTTCAGAATTAACAAGTTTACACACCAACATCAATTTACCTTTTTAATAATTTAATCCTTCATTAAAAATTTAATTTAATTTTTTATGTTTGAATTTTCTTCACCCCCCCTTTATTAAAAGTCCTTATTTTGTTTTGTTCACATGTCCTACTTAGCCCTAGGCTTTTAAATTCACTATGCTAGGAAAAATGTTTTTAAGGGAATTTATGATTATAAATCTTTACTCATGCAACATTCATTTTAAGGATGACCAAGTCCTAAGGAGACATAATATTCTAAGTACTAATTTCATTAACTTACCAGTTTTAACAAAATCACGACGTGCCTTTCAAGACGCACTACGTTCTCCAAGGGTGCCACTCGCCTGCATTCCTATTTTATTTACACGACATGCCCTTCAAGACGCACTACATGATCCAAGAGTGTCACTCGCCTTTTGACTAATTTTGGTATACATCAAACCCTTGGAGTCAATACTCCGTCAGGTGACCCTGTGGGAGACTAAGGGCCTCTAAGGAATAATTACCCTACCTTATTGCGCTCCCCTTAGAATCATCGTGAGCGACTGTCATAGTTTTCCCCCACGACATCGTGTATTTCTCGAACTAGGTAATCGTTAACCTACAGTTCGAGCGATGACAAGAGTGCTAGTAGGTTGTGGCAGATATGCTGCCACACCTCTCCCTCAATATCTCTAGTTGTCATGCATGACCCCTTTACTCCAAATGTGAGTCTGGTTAGCAAGCTATCCTCATCCTGCATCCATCAATGAAAACATGTCAGCGATCCATAAACAACATCATAATATCATCCATATGTCACATATGCAATAACAAAATACGCAAACCATAAACGATCCACTCCCTGACTTGATCTAGAGTCCAAGGCGGTCCATAGATTCCATCAACATCTTCAATTTGTCAAGAGTCCTGTACACTCAGGAGAAACTAGTTAATAGCACATGTCTATACATAATAACATAACATACCATCATAAATCACAATATCGTCATCAAAATCCATAAGCGAAGAAATCACTCATATAATGAACTGGATCACTTGCACACAAGTGTCCTCAAAGAATAATTCACATCTCAAGTGCGTGTAATAGCGGGTTGTTACATACACCCCCTCTTGGTTTAAACTTTGTCCCGAAGTTTCACAGTATAAAAGTGTAGAAATAAAGTATCTGACAATATCTAAATGTCTAGTTATAAAAAAAAATGGAAACTGCTGACGCATATCATATGCGTCCTCCCAGGTAGCCAAGTGTGGACTATAATTGTCCCATTGAACATTGACTTGATCGACAGTTTGACATCGTAGTTTTTGAATGCGATGGTCTGGAAGGCGGATTGGCTCCGCCATGAGCGCACCCTCGCCCTACATCTACTAAGAACTCAATTCAATCACATGTGTAGGATCACTGAACTAAAATCGCAAACAGATACAAAAAAATATCGAGAAACACCTCAAGGAATGAGGCATTTTTATCCATTACGCCCTTCCTAAATGGTCATGCTATGTGCATCAGAAAAAACCATTCTGCCAATCTTGCACTTCTTTCAACCCTTTTTCGTATCGTTTCTACTTGTTTTTCCCTTTCTTGGATTGCTTCTGGTCCTACCAGGACCCCATCCTCGAGTCTATCCCAACTCAATGTTTCCAAAGTAGTCTCCCGTAGAGAAACTCAACAGTTCCATCTAAACGATACCTTGCTGGTTGTTGTCATATGAAACTTAGCTAGCGAAAAGAACTATCCCCAACATTTTGGTTGGTCCAACACACACATACACAACACAACCTTCCAAAATTGGTTCGTTCCTTCGGTCAATCTGTTTATCTCAGGGACATGTTGTACCCAAGTTTAGTGGTGTTCCCAAGGCCTCTTGGGAAACTCATCCAAAACATCTTGCAAAAATTGATTTCCTTATTGGATATGATTATTTTTGGTATGTATGGCAGTTTAAATATCTTGTTGATATAAAATTTAGCTATACTTGGCATGTGATGCATCATACGCACAAGGACAAGGTGTGCACTCTTTGTTAGAGTGTCAATTATCATGAAAATCTAGTCGTTCCTCCTTGCCATTAATGAGAATCCCAACAATAAATTCCATTGAAATGACCTCCCATTCATTTCCAAAAAAGTGGGTGGATGTAGTAATCCTACCAGATGTCTACGTTCAAGATTTACTCGCTAACATCCTAGACACCTCGCCATGTAGATAACCATGTCCAAATTCACCCCTACCATAAGAATGAGGGGTTAAGGTATGCCCTCATCTCCGTGACTCCAAGATGAGCCACATACACTGCTCCATGAGATTCATTTAAGATCAAAACCTCTCAATTTTTCATTGGGAAGTAAGTGAATCTGGTTATTATATCTCATTAATCCGTCATTGTCCATAATAAATCCCTTAATTTTGGTATAAAAAAGGTGTTTTGTCAGATAAATTCCTTAACCTCTTGATGCCAGTCATCGACACGTTGTAGTTAGAATCATTTCCGTAGACTCGTCTTAAAGGGGGTATTACTAATAATATGCATGGTCTCTGACTCAACACATCATCCACTCTGTTCACTATTCCCTTTATGTAGGTAATCTCAAAATTGTACTTGCTAATCATTTTCGACCAACGCCTTTGTTGCACATTCAAGTCATCTTGTGTAAAAATGTGTTGTAAACCAGAGAGGTCCATTCATAGTTTGAATTTATGTCTAATCAGGTAGTGTCTCCACACTCTCAGGGCATACACAATGGCTAAAATCCCAATCGTGCATCGCGTAGTTCTCCTCATGCCTTCTTAGATTCCTTGAGGTGTAAGCGATCACTCGACCGTCTAGCATCAAGACACCACGTAAGACTTCCTTGTTTGTGTTAGTGAATACTAATAATTCATCCTCCATATCAGGGACCTTCAGTATCAATGTTGTTGTCAACAACCCCTTGACCCTTCGAAATGCTTCCACGTGTTTCTCGGTCCATACAACTTCTTATTTTTCTTCTACATTTCTGCAATCGGATTTGCTACCTTCGAAAAACCCTCGATGAACCATTGATAATACCCTGCTAAACCCATGAAGCTACACACTTCAGGGACATTTGTCGGCACATTCCATCCAATAATAGCCTCGACCTTCACTGGATCCACAATGATACCTTCGTTGAAGATGACATTCCCTAAAATGAATCTTTGATTGTTAAAATGAGCATTTGAAAATTTCCCAATAATTTGTTCTCTCATAGACACTGCAGTACCAAGCACAAATGTTCGTCCTGTTCTTCCATATTCCAAGAATATATCAAAATATCGTCAAGAATACTCGACGGTAGACAATGCAAGAGTCTCCATGACCCATCCTTATTCCATATGAAAATAAATGGTGCACCCCACGGTGACACACTTGGACGTATAAGTCCTAGTTCCAACAACTCCTTCAGTTTCATGTTCAACTCCTGTGCTTAGGGGTTGACATCGGATAAGGCACTCTCACTACTAGTTATGTTCCAAGTTTTGAGTCGATTTTAAGCTCCAACTCTCTTTCAAGCGACAATCAGGGAAAATTTCCTGAAACATGTCAGCAACACTCATGCCATGGGAAGGTCCTTCAAATCCTCCACCACACCCTTGTCGTTTAGAGACAAGATTTCATAAATCTTGCATCCATGCACATGATATACTGTTGCTGTAGGGAAGAAATGAACCTCAAGGATACTCCCTATTTTCTTCCCGCAATCACACTTCTCTATCCCTCATTGTCGGTCTAACTCAACTGCTTCATCTCATCATTGAGTATTGCATCATGTGATTCACACCAGTCCATACTGATCAGGTCATCATAAGATCTTAAGATCATGATGTAGTTCAAACTTCATTACACTATTCCCCAATTTAAAGTGACAGTTCATACCCCTTCCTCCAACCATCCGGTTGGCACTCGAAGCCATTTCAACGAATCTAAACTCATCCAGTCGCATGCCTTACCTAGACCCCTTCGGTGCAGTTCTAGAATAGAGATCTTTGTAGTGTTTGGATCTGACAAATACTGAATTTTGTTTGGTGATGGTACATGAGGCCTCGAGCACAGTGGTCTGGCGCTTGGCCTCGCGATTATTCACTGCAATCAAGAATCCCTTGAGCCTCGCCCATCTCCCCAACGGTAGTGTGTCCTGTTGACCCGACCGCTCTGGCCCTTTCAACCAGACAGTCTTGCTAGTAAGGTGGCATCTCCACATGTCCAGCACCCATCTCCAGTCTAGTACTCCCATCCCTAAAGTAGAAGGTGATGTCCTACTAGCCCACGATCCTAGTCTGTTCTGCTGACAAGCCTAACTATGCCTGTTAGCGGTGGTCCCCTGTAGGGTTCTTCTACTGAGGAACCCATCGTCATGGTTTAAGTGAACCAGGGTTCTATAGACATATATTTATACCAATATGTCTTGTCTGGTTGGCATCTGATGCTGCTGCACACTAGATGTCATCAGTCAAGACGGTCTTGCAGGAGTCCTGCCCTGACTCCCGTGGTTAATTCTTCTTCAACTAAGAGGCCTACTAGACTGCATCATGCAATGTATGAGGCATTTATATCCTCACCTTTGCATGATAGTTGGAGTTAAGGATAACATGAACTTATTGAACTCTATCTTCTTCATGTTCATATGTGGGAAATACTGGAGTAACTCCATAGATCTGGTCTCATAATCCAACACCATATGACCATCATGTCATAAGGCACTGGACTCATAAAGTTGGTGCTTAATGAGTTCATATGACATTTAATTCTCCCAAAATAATTCATCGAGTCGTTCCCATAACACAGCTCCGACGACTATGCTTAGATGAGGAAGGATCATCTTCCACCACAAAGGAGCGATCCCCCTTTTTTTTAATACCATCACGCTGGAGGTTGTACCCATGAAGCACGAAGCACATCACCTTATTATCCAGCCATGCCTTAGTGGCTAAGCTGTTCATGGCGCTCGTGAAATTAAGATCTTAATCTTCTAGAGTTTTCATGAATGAGACTAGTACTGGATGGGGCTCACTGTGGATCCTCAGGGGTACAGACACCCTAGCCTTATCTTAGTATAGACTATTTTTCAAGGCCTCTGACATTTCCCTGGAAGGTCCTTGTCAGATCATCCACATCACTTACAAAAATCGACCCTTTCCCGAGGACTTACTCTTCCCCCTAGGGTTTAGACTCCTAGGGCATGGGCGCTTCTGGAGGCGTCACACCTCCTTCCCTAGCACCACATTTATGAATCTCTGTGACATCCTCTAGCCGTGACTATCACAAGGACATGTTAAAATTTTAATTAGCACTATGATTTAATCAAGGGTTCAATTTAGTGGAAGGCGTGGCTATTCAAAGTCGTAGGGTCGAACCTACTATGATACCATATGTAACAACCCCACAACCAGAAGCGACTACACAACAAGAATTTTTATTTTATTTTTTTAAGCAGCATTAGGAAAAATAAACATCACAATTTAAAACAACAACATTGAAAAGAGTGTGATATATAAAAAACAACATTAACGCATTAGAAAAAAATCACAATGCAAGCCGTCACATCACCGTCGTGAATGACGAACACAAATCTATGCAAAATCACAATAATAGCAACCTATCAGTACATTTATATAATTAATCATGACGTGCAAGCAGTCTAAATGTTCACATAACCATCCTTCATCACAATAATTTTTTCATCTTGTGCACGAGACTAAACTCTAAACCACACGATAAGTTATAAATCAATGCATACATAGGGTTCAAATCCCCGACTGGCCATACATCATACCAATGAACTGGGCATGAGCATTCTGTTCAAAATCCATCCTTTACACCTCAAGATTCGAGGCACTAGAAACTTCACTTAAAATTTCACAAGGCACAAGAGAGTACCATTTGAGAATCAATCATACCTCGATAATAACAATACTCATGAGTAACCAATTGCTAATTAACCTCATCATCCAATATGTAGGGCACAAGGGAACCAAACCAAAACTTCAACGTCCATCCAATAGAATTAGGCGCAAAGGTGCCAATCATTTACATCAGTTCGTGCATTCGATCTAATAACCAGATCACTCATTGATACTACAAAATCAATGTGCAAGAGTAACTACCCAAAGGTCGTGGCACAACGACTTCAAATATTCACTAAACAAATTGCACCTGGTCAACAATTTTTTTTTTCCGCCACCTATTCGTGTTAGCCTTGAATTGTATCAAAGGAGAAGGACCATCTAAGTAGGTGGTAAGGGTGGTTTACCAATACCCCATCAAATTAAATTGAATAATAAATAAATTAAAACATTCACCAAGTTGCCGAAGGGTGCAAGACCATAATCAGTACAAAAGAATATAAAAATAAAGATACTCAACTTATCAAATAAAATTCTATTTCATAATTTCTTAAATTTATAAAAACCGGAAGGATAGTTTTCAGTTGGGGCCCAACACAAATTTATCAACCAAATCTCAACATAACGAAATGAAGGCCATTATCGAGGTAAGAGGGAGCAGTTAAAGCATTTAAGGAAACAAAATTATTAGGGTCTGAAATCAACTGCCCAGTCGCAAGTCGAATTTCAATGCATAAAAATCAAACGTTTATTAAAACAAAACTAAAAAGGTAATTTTAAAATGCCTAGTTGTAGGAAGAATTACCTAGCACAATGATTATAGCACTAAATTAAACAACCCCAAGTATGATATTACAATTCCCACTCCCATAATGCATTACAAGGAACCACACAGAGGGAAAGAGAAAGGGAATCCCCAAAATCGACCCTCTGTCATTTTAATAATTGTTTGGTCACTCTAGCCTCTCATCATTGTAACAATACATTATTTAAAATGGGGGATCAAAGCCTGGGGTGTTACAACCACACACACAAACCAGAGAAAGTCTAGCTCCAAGCTCACCCCGCAAGGTCGAGCTACCACTCTCTATCCAAGCTGAGTGTCCCAAATCCCACAAGAAAAATTAGTCAAGAAAATTTTCTACAACGTAACCTTACACATACCACTTGTCATCCCTTCTCCTCCTCCTTCATTCCTTTTATAGAGTTTTCTTAGTGATTTGTTTCCAAAACCCTGATTAATTTATGTTTGTTAAAATTTAATTAGGATAAACCTCCCTCGTACACATGTCACCCGATCCCTTAGTTGCACCAGTAATTCAATTAATTAATTAATTTAATTTCCCTATTCCCCTCACCCACCTAAAAGAATTCCTAAAAATGCTCCTTGGTGTCCCTTTATTCCCTTACATTCCTTTTAATGACTAATGCCTTTCTTAAAGCTTAGTTGAGTTCGAAATTAGAAAGTTCCCTAGGCTAGATTCCCTCCTATGTTCCACGTCCCTTTTGTCTTTAAGTTTCCCCTTTTTATCTAAGTTTAGAATTAGCAAGTTTACACACCAACATCAATTTACCTTTTTAATAATTTAATCCTTCATTAAAATTTTAATTTAACTATTTATGTTTGAATTTTCTTCATCCCCCCTTTGTTAAAAGTCCTTCGTTTTTTTTGTTCACATGTCCTACTTAGACCTATGCTTTTAAATTCAGTAGGCCCGACAAAACGTTTTTAAGGGAATTTATGATTATAAATCTTTACCCATGCAACATTCATTTTAAGTCTAACCAAGTCCTAAGGAGACATAATATTCTAGGTACTAAGTTCATTAACTTACCAGTGTTAACAAAATCACGATGTGCCCTTCAAGACGCACTACGTGCTCCAAGGGTGCCACTCACCCGCATTCTTGTTTTATTTACGCAATGTGCCCTTCAAGAGGAACTACGTGCTCCAAGGGTGCCACTCAACTTTTGACTGATTTTGGTAGACATCGAACCCCTGGAGTCAATACTTCATTAGGTGACCTTATGGGAGACTAAGGGCCTATAAGCAATAAGGACCCTGCCTTATTGCGCACCCCTTAAAATCATCGTGAGCGAATGTTACAGTCTTCCCCCACGACATCGTGGATCTCTCGAACTAGGTAATCGTTAACCTACAATTCGAGCCACAACAGGAGTGCTAGTAGGTTGTGGCAGGGCTGTTGCCGCACCTCTCCCTCAATATCTCTGGTTGTCATGCGTGACCCCTTTACTCCAAATGTGAGTCTGGTTAGCAATCTATCGTCAACTTGCATCCATCAACATAAACATGTCAGCAATCCATAAACCACATCATAATATCATCCATATGTCACATATGCAATAACAAAATACATAAACCATAAACAATCCACTCCCTTACTTGACATGGAGTCTAAGGAGGTCCATCGATGCCATCAACATCCTCAATTTGTCAAGAGTCCTGCACACTCAGGAGAAACCAGTCAACAACACCTGTCTATACATAATAACATAACATAACATCATAAATCACAATATCATCATACAAATCCATAAGCGAAGAAATCACTCATATAATGAACCGGATCACTTGCACACATGTGTCCTCAAAGAATAAGTCACATCTCAAGTGCGCTCAAGAGTGGGATGTTACAGTTATGGAATATTTGGGGATATTGTGTTGGGTTTTGAATAAGTACAAATCCTACGATAATAGGTAGAAAGAGAGGATATAAGTGCATGTAAAGAAAACCCACCATGATATTCTTAGATCTAATTATGCTAAAATTGTGGGTTGTGTGCCTGTAAAAATGGGATGTGTACCCCTGGAGAATTTTCCTGTTGAGGAAATGGCTCAAGAGACTTTTGAAGGTTGTTGTGAACACTCTTGGAGAAGTTGAAAGTTCATGGATTCCAAAAAAATGAGATTCCTATCCAATCGAGTGCATTGGATCCCTGAAGGGAAGTGGGAGGACCCGAGGAACTGCTTGGAAAAGATAGGGGATACCATTCCTTGGGTTGTGTAGGTTGAGGGGAAGAGAGATGGTGGATTGGAACTATTGTTGGAGTAGAACCTGATTTTTGGACTACTAAATGTGGAGAGCGAACAATCAAAAGTTCCAAACCTCCTTGTGTGCTCATAGCCTCAGCTTGGGGGTGGCTTGTTGAGATAAAATGATCAGCGAGGCTATGTCTGGGAGGGACATCCTTTGTACGCAACCAATTGCTTATACTATTTAAATATAAGTTTATGTTATGGTTATTATATTAATTCCACTATGTATATGTTTTTATTTGAATGTTGTGTGCTCAATAGATTCATTCATGGTATATATATATATATATATATATATATATATATATATATATATATATATATATATATATATATATGAATTGTTATTTTCACGAGTATTTAAGCATGTTGCTTGTTGTAAATATTATTTACATGTATGTGAGTAAAATTTTAGAAATTGTTGTTTTGGGTATGTTGCAATTGGTATCAGAGCTCGTGGTTCAACATTGGACCCATATGGGCCAAGGACCAGTGCAAATTTGGAAAATTCACAGTTATATATTTTGACCTGTTATGGATTTGGGGAAATTTGTGAAACTAGAGTGAAATCCCCAAAATTTTGAGAAAATTTAGGTTGAATTTGCACTCACAATGGTCGAAGAGATAATCAATGGCAAATTATTGGGAGGTCAAATTCCATGTTTTCATGGCGCTTATGAAGTGGGAGAATTAATGGCCCAAATCACTTTAATTTTAAGAATCAATGGTCGAGATTCATTTGTAGGTTTGGAGAATTTTGACGAAGTTTGGAGCAGTTTGGTGAATTGATAGTTGAGATCACTTTAATCTTGCAAATAAATGGTTCAGGTTCATCCTAATTTTGATAAAAAAAATTCTAATTTTCAAGGTTTGATGAAATTCATGGACAAATTTGGTTTGTCAAAGAAAATTGTCGATTGTCAATGGTGCGATTGAGGTTCAACAAAATTCTACAAGTATGAATTTTATGTAAAATTTTGATGAAGGGAAATCGTCGATCACTAATCACCAATGAAAAGAGATCACCGATCCCCAATGATCAAAGTTTGGATAAATATCATTGAGTAGTTTTTTTTATAAATGCAAAAGAAATTGTCGATTGTTGATGCAAGAGGTATCATTGATGTTTGGATTTCAGTAAATTCAGTGAAGTCAAGCAAGTCAGTTGATCAAAGAAAATCACTGATGGATTTTCATAGTTTGGTGAGGTTTGGCGATGTTGGGGAATGGATGGTCCAAATCGAATTCGATTTGGCGATCAATGACTGAGATTCATCCATGAGATTGGAAAAGTTTAGTAGATTGATTACCATGATTACTTTTGATTTTGATATTGATTACTTGGATTCATTCTAGTTTTGGTTTTGGGGTTTAGAGAAATCCCATGAAGAAGTACCTTTTGTAACTTGCTCATGGAAGAAAATCATTCATCATCGATGATCGAGGTTCAAACGAATTCGTCAAAGGTAACCTTTTTGTAATGCCAATAATGAGCCTATCACCAATGGAAGAAAATAAGGTTGATGAGATGGCTAAATCAAAGGATGAAAGTTGGACATCAACAACCATGTTCTATGCCATGTCAGCCAAATTTCCACGTCAATAAAAATAGAATCAAAACAAATCTGGAGCCATAACAAGGTATTATGATGAGCAGGGGAACACTCAAGATGAGATTTTTGTGTCAAGGGTAGAGCTTATAGAGTTGGATAATATTATAAAGAGTTGCATAGGGAAGTGTGTTGGATTACTGAGAGGGGTGGGGGTGAATCAATAATGAGAAATTTATACCAATTATTAATACTTTTAACCATAATGTATAGTCCTTTAACTTATTCAACAATGTTCATTAGTTCATCTGAGACGAACAAAGCACGTCACACACAAATAATCCAAAATATCTAGAATATAGTAATCAAATACATACAAACGAATATATATATATATATATATATAACAATGAATAATAAGATGATTACAAATGAGAATGAGGGATCCCTTATATACCCACATAGGGGTTCCCTTAACCAATAGTCATGTCCTTTGAGACATCTCCTTTTATTATTAATAATTATTATTTATTAATTATCATTTAATTATTATGTTATTAATATCTATTTTATATGTATATTTATGTTCATAACATTTCCTTCCCCTTAAAAATGCTTTGTCCTCAAATCATAATCACTAGAAGGCTTCCCTTTTAACTTCTTTTCGGGCATGCAATGTCTTCTCAAATATTTTGTGCTTGTAGTTGCGACTCTCGACGAAACAAGATGATATAACCTTTGAATTCCCAAACTGATGTGTTGTATCTTCTGGGGAGTGATCCATCTCAAATATACTTTCATTGGAATTGTTTGATGATCAATTGTTCGGATGGGGATTCTCATTTTAAGCTTTCCTACAAGTTGTTGATTTTGTCTTCGTTCTTTTTCAGTGTGGTAGTTTATTTGTTGGTAAGAAGAACATTGTTTATTTTCCTCTTCTCTTAGTCATTGGTCATAATAACTCTTATGATTTGGATGATGATAAGGCATCCTAATCACTTGGGAATTTCCCTTGGAATCATATTCTTTTGATGTTTGTAGTGATTTGTCAATGTAAGCATTCTTTTGAATTTGAACATCAACTAACTTTGTATTGGTTCATTTTTCTACTATCCAAATTTGAATGTCGGATAATTTCTCTATTGGGTCAATCATTGTTTCCTTGTCGACTAATTATGTTTTGATATCTAGCTCTTCTTGTAAATAGTTCTTATCATGCTTGAGATTTTTAATCCAAGTTAATAAATTCTGATTATGTCGTCTTAATTGTAAAAGTTCTTCCTTATTTTCTGACCTATTGTCTTTTTCTGATTCTAGATTCTCCTTTCTTTCATCCTTTAAGATTTTAATTTGTTCAAGTAAATTCTAGTTAAGGTTCCTTAGGCAGGATATTTCTTCCTATTTTTCAGTTAGTTTCTCCTTGAGACCTTGATTTTCTTGTTCTGAATTTTTATTCCCTTGCTTCTTGTCTTTTGACTTTCTGATTTTAACTAGTAAATTTTGAATGTGATTTTTTAATCGTAATATTTCTTCATCTCGGTCTAGTAAGTCTTGATCCATTTTTTGTCTTCTGGTATTTAGTTCTTCATTTTGTGCGATGAGTTCCCGAATACACTCTTTGAAGTAACAATTATCTTTATCTGTTAACCCATTAAAATATTTCTCCTTCTCAATTTCAAACTCTAATTTTTTATTGCTCACTTTATAATGTCCTAGTTCTCCTTTCAATATTCGTGATTGTATTTTTGAATTATCTTGATCTTCTTCCGTAATATATGATTTCCCACAAATCGGATAGAAACAATTTTGATTTTTAAAAATTCTCATATACTCAAACTCCATTTCACAAAAAGGACATTTAGTCGAAAATTTCGATTTATATGGAATTGTCCATTTTTTTTTTTATAAACTTGAATTGGTTTAAAGATTTATTTTTAAATTTTAATCAATTTGTACCTTCAAGGTACTTTGTACTTCAAAACTTTTCTTCGCCCTTATTTTCTTTTTATCTTCACTTTCCTCTCTTCAATAATATTAAATATGTATATTTCATTTACGCCATTTTTATACTTTATATCCACTTTAAGTAACCCTTTTTTTATTCTTTATAAAAGTACTTTTGTATTAAGTGATTTAATAGTGTCTTAATTAAATACCCTTTAAAAAATATCACCTCACTATATATGTTTACTTCTCCTTTATCCACAAATAATATATAAAGCTATGCACTTTTTATAACTTTGAATATGGCCTTAAGATTATCTTTATAATATCCCTTGGATAATTAATTTGGATGTACGAAGTATGAGGTCTTTTTTTTTTTAAATAATTGATACTTTCTCTTGCTTTTACTTGTCATTTATTTTAATGGTTTCTCTCTTATACTTTTTGCTATACCTTGTTTTTTTTATAATCTTTTTGTAATATATTATATATATTACTTATCTTATTTTGTTTTTTAAAGGAACCTTTAAATACACGTTTTACTTTTTCCCTTTTATTTTAAAAACTTCAAATGGTCTTACGTAACTTTAATTACTAAATAATAAGTCACCTTTTTACACTTTGTGGTAACTTTTTATGAAAAATCCTTTTATTTTTTCTTTTTTTTAACAACCCCACTAAAATATACTTTCTCTTAATAATACTATCTTTTATTTTAAAATAAGATATTAATATTATCTCTTTTCCTGAGCCCTTTTAATAAACTTAGTAACTTGTTTTTAAATGAATGATCGCAACTTTTGACATGAGGTTTCGTTTGGGATTCCCTTTTTTACTTCTTTAACTTATATATTTCACTTTTACTCCTTGTAAAGTTATGGAGATGCACCTTTTACTCCTCCTAGCTTCTTGGTAATTGTTGGTAAACTAACTATTACACTGATCGAGATTATTTTCGGCATGAAATGAGAGCAAAGATATAATAAAGAAATGTACAGAGATATCTCAGATTTCCAATAATATAACAAAAATGTATCAGAGATGCAACCATAAACACATAGATACACTAATACACAATTTTCTGTTAATGAGCAAAAATGTACAAAGACTCTAAAAATACAGAGTGAAAGACTCGCTAGACTGGTGACAACTTATCTCTAAGAAGAGATGTGTCCGCTACTCGCATTCACAAGAATATGATTTTACAATGAGGTTCCAGAGGCCTTTTAATCATAAAGAAAATCCAAATCCCTAATACTGGAAGATGAAAAGCCAACCATTTTGTGGACCCCTTTTTGGGTAGTTTGGTGTATCAACTTCCCGAGGGCGTAAATTTGTCATACGATCTCTGTTTGGGGAGCACGATAGCTCATTGGAAAGGTATCATTGACGGATTCATTTTGGGGGCTCAATCAATTTCTTTGGATATCATTGAGAATATATGTCTCGAAAAAACTTCATTTAGGCCCTTAAAATGGCCCCAGAAGTTAAAAACTGCTAAAAATAGTAAATTACCAAAATTGCCAGAAAACTGTTTTGAGCCAGTTGGAAAAGGTGGGTGGCCAACGATATCCACCTGGATAAATCCTCCCTCCTTAGGAAGTAATGGTATCCATTGTGTTGAGTGTTCGAGGGAGAGGGAAAATCATTTGTTGAATCTGCATCTTGATGAGCTGCTTGCCTTGTTGGAGAAGTTGCATTGCTTAGCTTGTTGAAGGTTGTCACAAACCTGTGGCTGGAAGGGTTGGAAATTTTTAACCAGTCTGGATACATGAGATGCCTGTGTGTAGAAGGAATATTTACCCTTTTCTGCAATCTTGTCGACCTGCTTCTATTGGATAGAAGGTGCTTAGACTGAGGCTGTAGTGGTGTTCGTCTGTTCACGCTTTCAATAGACTGTGAAGAAGCTAAATTTTGTAGTATGATATACTACCTTGAAGCACTATTTAGGTGGGACAATAGTTAGAATTACCTCCAGTATCCTATAGAGATGACCCCCCAGAGTAACAATGACACTACGAGGTCAAGACTCATAAATAGCATGGCGCTTCCACATATATGGTTGGCCCAAGAAAACATCACAGACATCCAGGGGGGAAAAATCACATAATAGCTCGTCCTTGAAGGGATGGATGCCTTATGACAATCGACACTATTGGCTGAAATAAAGATCTCATCCCTAGCGAAGCCCCCTGATGTTGTATGGTTGTGGGTGTGGTGTTGTCGACAATCCCAACTGTTTGACAACCTTTGCTGAGATGAGGTTCTTTTAGCTTCCACTATCAATAATAAAATGCAGTGGGGTCCCCTTCACCCACATCTGTGAATGAAAAAGGTGCTCCCCCTCTTCATAATATGTTGGTTCTTCTGGTTGAATTGCTGCGGTCATGACAATAGCAGTGGGGTCTGTGTCGATGATTTGTCTTCTATCGGTATTTTCATAATAAAATTCTGAATCAGGGTTTGACTCCTTGTCTTTTATATCGGCCACCAATGACTGTTTTGAGTGACATTCATCAGTGTTGTGCTAGGGAATTTTGTGGCAATCACACCATTTTGTAGTGTCCTTCTTCATCTTTTCATGACCCTTCTTTTACTGTGTCTTGGATTGGTTTTTAGGATGTTATTTTTTAGGGCCATATTTATCATACTTTGGTTTTCGTGGATTGTCGACCTGAACTCCTGTTTGTTCTGGTGCTTAAAATTTTTCTCGATTTTAACAACATATCGATAAGCAGAACCGAGTAATGAGATGTCCAAAAAATCCATTTTAGTTTGGATGTATCTATGTAGAGCCCCACAGTATTTCAGAACCAAATGTCGTTTAGAGTATTTGATGCCCATCTTGGTGCGCAAGGTATGGAAGGTATTGGTGAACTCCGAAACTACTTGGCCCCTTTCTTGCCACAGTGTGGTCAATCTCATGTACTGGTCCTCATAGTTTCCAACAGGATAACATTGTTCCTTTACTGCATCCACAAAAAAATCCCAAGTGGGCTCGACCCCATATATTCCAGAATCCTCTATGGAACTTTTATCCTAGTAAGTTTCCCACCAATGTTTGACATGGGGGAGAGTCTTAAGGAGTGAAAAGGTGATATTTTCCCTGTCGGTGAAATTATGAACAAAGAAATAACCTTTTAGCAGATTTAACATTTTTTCTAAGGCATCTGCATCTATCCGTCCTTTAAATATGGGAATATCAAAATTAACTTGTACCTTGAAAGGAGAGGTAATTCTAAAGTGGTCGCTTGATGAAGATGTTCCTGTTGTTATCAATAGGCATTGAAGGATGTGGGAAATTTTTTCCGTCATTTCATCTCTTTGTCGCGTGAGAGCTTGCTCAAGCAACAGATTAATAGAATCGTCTTCTCTGTCATTTTTATTTTATTCCTCCATGGAGGGTTTCTTGGATTTGCGAGAGAGATTTTATTCAAGAGAGACAAGCTAGAGACCCAACTTTCCATACTCAGACCTCGTTGGGGACATGCACTGAAAAACGATTAAGAGAAGCCTGCTTTGATACCACTGATCCAGATTATTTTCGTCACAAAATGAGAGAGGATATATAATAAAGTAATGTACAGAGATATCTCGGATATCCAATAATATAACATAAATGTATCAGAGATGAAACCATAAACACAAAGATACAATAATGCACATTTTTCTACTAATGAGCGAAAATGTACAAAGACTGTAAAAATACAAAGTGAAAGACTCACTAGAATGGTGGCAACTTATCTCTGAGAAGAGATGTGTCTACTACTCGCATTCACAAGAATATTATTTTACAATGAGGCTCCAAAGGCCTTTTTGTCATAAAGAAAATCCAAAACCCTAACCCCGGAAGATGAAAAACCAATAGTTTTATGGACCACGTTTTGGGTAGCTTGGTGTATCAAATTCCCGGGGGCATAAATTTTGCATACGATATCCGTTTGGGGCACACGATAGCTTTTTAGAAGCTCAATCCTTATAAACATTTATTTAGTCCCTCAAAATGGTCCGAGAATTTAAAAAATGCTAAAAATAGTAAATTACCAAAGTTGGCAGAAAACTGTTTTGATCCAGTTGGAAAAGGTGGGTGGCTACTGATATCCACCTGGATCAATCCTCCCTCCTTAGGAAGCAATGGTATCCATTGCGTTGAGTGCGTGGGGGAGAGGGAAAAGAGTTTGCTGAATCTGCATCTTGATGAGTTGCTTGCCTTGTTGGATAAATTGTCCTACTTATCTTGTTGAAGGTTGTCACAAACTTGTGGTTGGTGTTGTTCCTGATTTTATACTTAAGGCTCAAAGCATAATGTCAGGCATCAATAAATAAATAAATTTTTAACATTTTCTTTTTTTACCTCAGTTATGTGAGAAAAATTCCTTAAATTTAATTAACAATATAATAGCTCAGAGGTCATCTTTCGTGTTTGAGTTAAAATTAAAAGTATTGAATGTAATGAGAGAAAAACATAAAGCTGTTAGATAAAGCAAGGCATCGGTTACAGAAGAATCTTAATTTGTTACAGAAGAAGAAAATAGATCATATAACCTTAAATGAAGCATAAAATATGGCAATCTAATTAACTCACAGGTATTTTATTTACTAACAGTAAATATAGAGGAAAAATTGTTCGCTATCAGATAACTAAATGAAATGTAGTCATAGTAGATGTTGTACTAAATTGCGATCAAACAATCATCAAGGAAATATATAAAAATATGTTGAGATGTGGAAAGACAAAAGAACACATAAATCAAACTGGACAAAATGTGGAATCTCTGGTCTGCACTTGTATTAATACTCAATGAGGAGAGTTTTCTCAATTACATACGACAAGAAACAACCCCTTTTTCACTCTTTTGAGTATGTATTTATAAAAAATATTTTCAACCCTAGGAGGTTGGAATTCTCATTATTTCTAAAAAGAAACGGTTACAAAACGAAAAACTTGGAACGCTTTGCTTAGTTCTCCTCTATCTCTTTCTCATGCCATCAAAGGCATTTTCCTTTCTTATTTTCCATCTCAGACACAGATAATCTCTAATAACGAGCTGCATACATATTACCTCATTGATCCTTTGAGGTACTCCCTTTTCCTCGCTCAATACATTTGACACACCTACCTACAAATTGTGCTACTAGTATGGAGGGTTTTGTCATGTCTTTTGTCTCAAAAATATAAAACTTTTTTTCTAATTGTGGCAGTCTATCTTCCATTATTTTGTCTTCTGAAGTCATTGACTCTAACTGCAGATTAGGCTATACGATCCATCTATCTATCTGAGTGATGTCAACTTGTTTTAGTTGTGAAAGTTCAACCTGAGCTTCTTCTAAGCTTGCTTTGATATCAAGTTGATGTTTTACTATGTCGATTTGTCCCAGTACTTTAGAATTATCCTCTTTTCCAAGGCCTAATGAATCTTTATTAAGCAAGTGAAAAGCTTCTTCATAAGCCTCTTTGATTTCTTTAGCCGTTATTTTACTTTCGGCTATGTTCGCTTCCCAAGTCTTCAATATTATATCACCTCTGATCTTCTCTAAAACATACAACATGGGAACTGCAAACATTCCTTCTCTGGTCGATGATACAATTGCTTCTTGAAAAGTAGTTCTAGTTGCAGTAGCCTCTCTCTCTCGGAAACAAATATTATCCAATTATTGGTTCACCACCCAAAAATTATTTTGAATGATTTCTATCTTAGTAAAAAGTCTCTATTGTGTTATTTCCAATTTCTTTCTCACTTCCAATGCATGATATCGAAACACTACTAGATCCACAATCATGTTCTCAATGGAACTGACTTTGGCTTGTAATTGTTTTACCGACTCATCCTGCTAGATGGCATGTCCTTCACTTGCTTGCACATTATTATGCATCTCCTCTAGCTTGGATTTACGCTGCTGAATTTCTTGTCTATCACTAGCTCTCATGATCTACTCGAATCCCTTGTTGATCTCGCTTCTGATGTCCTCTTCTACAGTCTTTATTTGGTTTTGTAATTGGTTTATTAGCAGGTCTTTTTTCTTCAACCGTTCTTTTAAAGTTCTAACCGAAAACTTTTTAGTTGTTGCATAAGCCCCCAATGAACCTTCTACTTCTTCAACAAACTCTACCTCTTCTAAGGCTTCTCCATCAATTAGTACTCTGTGTCTTTTTACTGTTGCACCCACCCTTTGGTGTGTTTCTCTCTTCACCACAACTTTCCTTTTCTTGTTGAAAAATAAATTGGAAGGAGGTATCTCTTCCATAGAAATAGGCGTGAGATCTTCTATGAATATTACCTCTGCATCAGGGTTCCCTCTAGTGAATGGTAAAGGTGTGATAAATTGAATGGGGCTGCTGATTTTTGTGGATGATTGTTTTTTGGTCGCGTCTGTAGTTGATTTATCTAGTGTAGACAATGGTCTATCTTCTCCTTTCTTTATTAGTGTCTATTCTTGATCTTTGGCTTGATTACCTGATACATCTGTCTCCAGGGTATCTTCTTTATGAGTCGAGACCTTAGTTTTCTCTAATTTTTCCTAGGTTTCTTGTTTGCTAGAGCTTACGGCTTTTGTACCTCAAGTCTCCATTTGCTGTGTAGCTGGAGACGTTGAGGCTCCTCCTTGTAACACTTTAGGGAGGATACTTCTTCGGTGTCTTTGGAAGTCCTATAATTCAATCATTTTATCGGGTAATAGAGCTCTCAGCTGACCGAAGACCTCCAAATAAGATAACACTCCTCGAAAAATCTCGTCTTGAGGAGAATCCTCGTGTTCATACCTTTTCAGATTGCAACTCGCCATGTGGTTACCCACGACCTTCTGTGGGTCGTGCTTATTGAATTCAATGTTGACCAACTTTATTTCTTCTAAGGATGCAGCCTCCACTTTGGAGTGGCCGAAATCCAATAAAGAAAATGCACCAATATGTAAGGGAAAATATGTCCATACCTTTTTATGTACTTCTTTGAGATCTTTTGCTAATCCCATCGAGTACAGTTTGTTGTGCGACCTCGTGGCACACTAGTCGGTCTGGTAAAAATTGCGGTAGAGCATATGGAGGAACTGAACAACCGAAAACCCTGATATAGGAGAAGTGTTCCTCGATGTACCAGTCTACCACTTTGCCTAGGTTAGCTACAATTTTTTTTGAAATTCTAGGAGGTGGGTGACCAAATATAGTAGTGTGCATCGACACCACTACCCAGTTACAAATTTCATAGAATAAATATTTCACCTTGTCTTCCTAGAGTTTCGAATGATAAATATGGATTGGTTCTGCACTATTTGGAGTCCAACTCCAGCCCATCAGCGGGAAAGGTGTCATGAAATAGATAGCGTCCATAATATAAGTTGGCATGAAGAATGAAGTTGATTGCCCCTTGGGTTTTACTGTTTGGTATTCTGTAATTTCACTAGCTAGATTTTCTGACAATATTTTGGCGCAGTCGAAAGAATACCCTTCCGCTACTGTGTGTATAATGGGTACCCATGGTAGAAAGAAATGGGTTGTGGTCTCTTTTCCATAGAGTCTACACATCATCATGGCTATATACATGAACTACGGTTCTAGCGATGAGATTGTGTATATGTCGTGAGAGTCAGCTCTAAACTTTTAGAGGCATGAATACCAGTCCTTGATTAAGTCGGAAAGGATTTTTCCATATTGATCATACTCCTTCCTGTTAAAATTCACTAAGAAAATGGCATTGTAAATGAAGTTTGGTGTTGGAGACAACTTGTACATCACCTGTATGTGTTTTGGCCGAAATGACCCCACAACTACCTTCTAAGAATTGAATATAGTTCTGGTTGGGATATCTACATGCTCCAGTGCCCATCCAATCATATCATTGTAGGGTAAAATCCTCGGCCTTGTTGCTACCTTATGTAGCTTTGACCGAGATATAGTCTTGTATTTGAAAGATAAGTCTTCCTTTTCGTTGTCACTTGAGTCATCCGGGAAGCTTACCAATTCATACTGTAGGATGTTGAATACATGCATCCAGGTTTTGACTGTGTCTATGCTCCTGGGCGAGGTGTCAGAGAAAACATTCGAGTTCTAGCCTGAACTTTCACTAGTTGCTTTAATTAATTTTCATGGCAGCATGGTAGAAGTTCTCATAAACCTGTTATTTGTCACAGAAAATGCACAGGACTGAGTGTCTTGCTAAGCAAGTTCTGCCAAAATGGGAATGTAATTAAAAATGAAAAACCTTTCTTGCCTTAAACGCATTGATTTGCATATACCATCATTGACAATGCGTTTAATTCTTTTAATAAAAATATTTGGGCATTAAATAAGGATCTTATTTGAGATCATTTCCCCAGGATGGCCATTTAATGTCATTAATGGTCGATATTTCATGATCAGAAAAGTATGAATGAAATTTGAAATCACCCGTATCACAAAAATGACATAAACTCAATGGTTAGATAAGAATGTTTTATTTCGTTAATAAATCGAGTTTATATTGTTAATTAATTAGGTTTAACATTAATCCATTTCGGGTTTTCAGGTCTCGGGTTATCTTATTTCAATTCAAGCTATGATCCTTGACTCATGAAATCGTGATTTAATCATGTTTAACTTTTTTTTTTTTTTTTTTTTT
>ML778467.1:512028-529206 GCA_009831015.1 Picea engelmannii
TCACAACTTTGGGTATTGGGATTTTAAGTTGTCGTTCGAGGTAGGATTCCAAAAACGTGAAGTTTGGATAAGGTTTAATTACTGTTAATCATTTAATTAACCCGATTTAACTTAATCTAGTTTCGCGACTTCGTATATCGGGACTTTGGGGTTCTTTACATGTCTGACTGTTAGTATTGTGAAACCTTGAAACTCGACACTTTGAAAGTTGTCTTTAGTGATTTACATTTTTAACGAATGGGCGGATCCATAACTTTTAAGGATTTTAGATCATTGGATTAATCGGAAGACTTTATCAACGGTAGTATCCAAGTGCGTGTTTTTCCTTATTTAAACAAGAATGAAACTTATTTAAGTCTAAAGTTTAGAAAAATATATATGTTTCAACATAGGCTCCATCTAGGGATCTTGTCTCCTTGTGGGACGAGAAGAACAATATA
Source organism: Picea engelmannii (assembly GCA_009831015.1). NCBI lineage: Eukaryota > Viridiplantae > Streptophyta > Pinopsida > Pinales > Pinaceae > Picea > Picea engelmannii. The sequence goes on from ML778467.1 coordinate 512,469, forward strand.
TCAAGTGCCTTTATTGGGTAAATGGAATCATTATTGCAGTTTTGTGAAACACATTCTGAAACAAAACACACAGAAGGACTTGGGACTTCATCTATATCTCCGAAAACTTTCAAAACTTAATCATTCATCAATCTTGAATTCAGGCTCAAATTGCTTCCTTTTCTTAAAACTAATTTTAGAATTTCTTGAGATAATAAAAGCAACCTTAACCAATCTATCAGACTTTGTTTGATTTTATTTGCATGAAGCCAAAGTAATTTTAATATTTTAAACAAGGAGTCTCGTGTTGGCTTAGAATGTAGATCTAGTTTGAAGAAAAACTAGTTGCTAGAGTACATTATAATACATGTATAACAACCTTGTAGATATCATAGACATTTCTTCACTTCCAGCGAGCCTGTTCAGTACCCCGGTGAAGTTATATAATTCCCATATTGAATTTCCTTTCACCACTTCAATTATTAACTTTGCATTTAAATGCTGAGATGAGGGAAATTATTTAATGGATTTCCTTTCATCATCTCTTTTGGACTAGGTGGGGGCAATCATTTTATGAATTTCCTTTCATCATCTATCTTATAATTAAAAACATGAAGTGAGGGAAATAAATTTGTATATAATAAAATATACCAGGGATGATATCTATTTATATTTTAGCAATAGAGGTCTGTTAACTCACTTTGATATGGACTAATCCTCTTCTGACTTTCAAAAAACCTTCGTTTACAGGGAAGTTTTCATGATAAATTTTTATTTTCCAGGGACTTTCCTTGAGAAAAACTAATCAATTTAAATCCGATATAAAGGCTAGAGTAGTTAGGATTAGACCAAACATACTTTGTATTTCAGTTAAAGCCAGGAATATCATCAGGATTTTTTTCCTATTCTCATGTTGAAGATTTGTTTTTAAGTTTCTAGAGTTAAAGTGAATTTCTTTTTCCTTTTTGACAAACAGGAAGAAATGTTCATAATCTCGTGAAAAAGAATTCAAGAATAAGAAAAAAAAGGGCATAAGGATCCAGGTGTTCTGTTGTGAGTAGGGTCACTCTTATGCAAAATTTTTAATCGATTCTGGAAAATTTTTAATCGATTCTGGAAACGTTTTCTTTAAGGTCTTCTTATTGCTTATTTTTTTATTATAAGTTTTATTTTATTTTATTTATTTATTTTTTATTCAGAGAAAAATTCTTGATAATTAAAACATAATTTTTATATTCCCCTGATTATAGATTAGGTGATGATATTCATACATATGAGACTTATGTCATACTAAGTGACTTTTCTTTGAAAATTTAAACAGGTTAGAAGCTCATACCTTAGATTTACTCTTATATTTTCAACCAAGAAAACTATTTGTTTATCACCTATTTCGAGAGAAAGCCAATGTTTTGATATATGCATGTCAATTTCTGATATCTCTTATCTCTCGGCTATCGGCAAGTATCCTGCATGAAAATAACATGAAAAGTGTCAGGAACTTATGCAGACAAAAACTCTATGTGTTACTTATTTTTCTATTTTTGTTTTTTATGAAATTAGCTAAACTGGTTTTATTTACAATGAAAGTAAAAACTTACCGAAAAAAAAAATGAAAAATTGTGAATCAAAAACAAAGAAATCAAACCGGTATATACAGTGAGAGTTTGGAAATCAACTATTGCATAAAATGCTTCAGGTAACTCTCGTTGATAGGGGTGTTAAGGATTTCACCATCCATATTTTCTAACAAAAATGAATTCTTCTCTTCAGGAGATGTGATTTTGAAAGGTCCACACTAGATATGATCGAATTTACCGTGTTTTCCTGAATCTTCCTTCCTAGCATCCCACTTTAAAACTAGCTTAGCAGGGAGGAATTCCTTGTCTTTAGATTTTTGGTCAAACAAGGCTTTCATGTTATCCTGATACTTTTAGATTTTTTCATCCACTTCAGCCTTATTCTGTTGGACATCAATCAATTGATTTATTCTTCTGGTGACATGACTTGGCTCTTCCTTTTCATCTTGACAGAGTTTCATTACAGGAAGATCCAGGTTTATGGGTAGTACCGCGTCATTCCCATACACCATTTGGAAAGGGGACATCCCGATCGTTTTCTTAGTGCCTATCCGATTTTCCCACAAAGCATATTTCAAATGCACATGCCAAGATTTCTTATATTCGTTCAACACTTTTTTAATTGTGATGATCAAGATTTTATTTGATGATTCAGCTAATCCATTACCTTGAGGATAGTAATCTATAGAATGTCCTAGTACAATGTTGTACTTTTGACAAAAACTTATCATGGCCATGGATTTGAAATCTTGAGCATTATCGGTAACTATCTTTCGAGGGCAGCCAAATATTGATAAGATGTTCTCTTCCAAGAAAACTGATCACCGATGCGTCTGTTGTGTTTCACGTAGGAATAACTTCTACCCATTTAGTAAAATAATCGGTAGCGGTCAGAATCCACTTGTGTTGTGCGCTAGAGTGTGGATTGATTTCACTGATAAAATCCACCCCCCACTGTTGAAACGAGGCTTCTGTTTTAACTGGGACCAAAGGTAATGCAAGAAGCTTTTTATTTTCTACAAATAGTTGGCAGGAGTTACATGATCTGACTTTAACATTCACGTCAGCGAATAATTTAGGCCAATAATATCACGCTCTCATGATTTTATAGGTAGTTTCTCTCCATGCGTGATGTCCTCCACACACTCCATGAAATTCATTTATGACTCTCTCTGTTTCAGATTCTACTAAACAACTTAGTAGAGGATCCTTCCAATATAATTGGCTATCCATGATACAATATTTTACTGCGTGCAACTTCACTTTTATAGCTTTGGAAGGAGTCATATCACCTAGGTATTGCAGAGTTATAAGGTAAAAGACTATGTCTTTATACCAAGTCGAAGAAGAGAACTTCTCTTGAATTTGAGTTGTAGGTATTTGATCATTAAATTCTTTTATATCTGGAATTTCTTCGTAAGCATGCAAATGGTTTATTCCAAGTGCTTTGAAATTTGATTCGGCTAGTAGCTTAGCCAAACCATGTCCTTGTATGAGCTTTGTCGGCTTCACCTCCAGATCAAATTCTTGAATTTTAGCAAGCCATCGGCCCCTCCTTCCGTCGCTATCGAGTTGAACAAATATATCTTTAACGAAACTGGTGGGTACATATGAAATTATTTTAGAATGTAGTACATAGGTCCTAAAAGCCTTTAGGGCCTTCACCATTGCATATGCCTTCTTTTCCAGTATATTGTATCTCAACTCTATGTCTCTAAGTATTTTACTGAAGAATGTTATTGGTTGTTCGAACCCTTCTTCATTCTTCTGTAGAAGTATTGTTGCTATTGTGTGTTCAGATGTGAATGAGAAAATCAGGAATTCTTTCATATAATCTGGGCTTGCTAGTACCGGTGCTTCACCTATAACCCTCTTGATACGTTCAAATAACGCTTTGACTTCGGTTTTCCACTTAACCAGTACTAGTGCTTCACCTATAACCCTCTTGATATCTTCTTCCTGAATGGTTTAACACCTTGCTTCAAAAGAATTTTGTGTTCGATTACGGTGGTATCATAAGTTCTTAATTCATCATAGGACCAGGAAAAAACATCCTTGTACTACTTGAGAAGCTCAACATATTTTATTTTTATATCATGGGAAAGGTATTTAGATATTTTAACCAGCCTTAGAGTTTCCTTGGTGCCTATATCACAATCTTCAACCTCTTCAGGATGAGGCTGTAAAGTAGACTTCAAGGGAATATCGTCATGATCAAATAATCTCTCCAAGGGAATCAAACCTTTAGGGATCTGATTATTTTTCAGTATCAACATGTGGTGATTAACGACCTTATCTCAAAACTCTCGAGGATCTTCTCCTTCCTACATAATCCAAGCAGGGTCATTCTAATTTTCTTGGTCAATATGTGTTTCAACAAAGTTGTCCACTATTTCTAGGAATTGTCTGATTTGTTCATCATCTTTGAAAACCTTCCAGTGTTGTATATTTTTTGGTATTGAGGCTCTATGCTTCATTTCTACATGATACTTTAGTTTGAAGACCGTAGGAGGTACAAACATTGAGGCTGCTTTGGCCAATGAATCTTCCCATTGATTTTTTGCTCTGGGGATGTAGTGAACATTAACCGATGAGAAAAAAAATTCAATCAAATCCCAGGCACAATTTCTATAGGATATCAAACTTGGGTGTTTAGCTTGGTACTCATAATTTATCTGTTTTATAATTAATTCTGCATCACCATAGTCTTCCAAGTTTTTAATTTTCAACTTCTTGGTAGCCTCTAATCCTAAGACCAGGGCTTCATATTCACATACATTATTGGTATAATCGATGTTCCACTGTAACCTATCAGAGAAAGGGATAATAAAATCATCTTTAGGTGCCACAAACAACACTCCAGCTCCTGCCCCTTCACATGATGAAGCACCATCAAAATACATTTTCCAAACTCCAGTACTATTTACATCTTTATTTGTCTTTTCTATTTTTTCTTTTTTCTGTACAATTTTCTTCTATACATTCATCTAAGTCATCATCAATCGATAAAATACAGTTTCCTAAATCCTGATCTACGACATAAACAGGGTAATTATTCGGATTCAATGGATCACTTATTGTAAATGCTATCCTTGTTTCTCTGTACAGGGGGGTGAATTGTTCGTCGAAGATTGGGATTGTAGTGTATGTCATGTCGAGTTGGAGGGATCCTCCAAGTTTAGCGCCCCAATACCTGGATAAAAAAATGCCATACTATGGAGGTATATCAACAATAACCACATTCATCAAAACATTTTTCACAGGAATCTGCACAAGATTAACCACTAAATCTTTAATCATACCCAAACATTTAACATTTATCGAATCAAAGGAATACAAATCTCCGTATGGCTGAGTAATTTAGAGACCGAGTCTATCCATAATAGATTTGGGAATCACATTGTGGGAAGCTCTAGAATACAACATGCGATTATGAAGCATATGATCATGCACAGTTAGCGTAATGTAGAAAGGAGCGACAATATCTCTGGGACCTTCAAAATGTGGACCAAAAATTATATTCGGTTTATCATATTCTAAATTTATAATGTCGGCTTGACTTTCAATATCTGAAAAGTTTATCATTTTGGAAATTTTCTTTCTGTATGTAGGGTTTTTTTCCAGTTCAACCAGAGGTATAGGGATCTTTATATTATTAATCTCATTCTCTAGAATGAAATTTCCCGTTGTCTTATCAACTTCTCTGGTTTGGATTTCTATCTCCCTTTTTTCTGATTTATTAGTTTGTGTTACTTTTGTTTCAGTTGTTTTTTTTTTTCGGTAGTTTGTGTTTCAACTGCTTTTGTTTTGGCAGTCCGTGTTTTAGCTGTTGGTTGAGTTATCTCATTCACTTTACTTCTCGACAAGATTTTCTTCGACTGGGCAGTTGTGATATTTCTATATCTAGGCCTTAGATTATACTTATGTTGGAGTTCGACCATTATATTATCGGTGATCCCTTGATAAGAAGAATCCTCTTTAATATTTATACTCTCATCATTATTAGACCAATATTCTGCATTTAGAGAATTTTTATAATCTTGTCTCCTCAAAAAAGGTTCTTGACAATCATCGCCAAAATTATTCATATATTCCTCTAACTCCTCAAAGTTTTGCATGTCTTCTCCTCCTATAAATTTTTCATTCTTAAAGGGGGCTTGAATCTTTTGATCTTCATTCTTGATTTGTCTTTGTTGCATTTGAGGGTAAGGATTTCTTCTGAAATATTTTCTAGGGAACTGATCATTCTTAGATTGGTCTAATTCCATTTTCGAGATTTTATTTGACAATTCTTTGATTATTTTTGCCATGTTGTCCATGTTATCTTCTGAGGACTTCCCAGATCTGGAGGGTCCTACTTGTTCTCTGTATCGTCTAGTTTCTTTATTTCCCATTTCTAATTTAGATTTTAACTTCCCTGATTCCATCATATTTGACTCAATTTCTACAGCATCTTCCTGCATTTTAGTGAGGTCGATAGATCTCCTTTCCCTCAACAATAGAGAAAAATCAGACTCAAAATCCATGACAAAAGTTACCTTTGCTGTAGGTTGGGAGGGTTTAGCCTTAGATTTTATCTTGTTATATAATTTATTAAACCTTTGAGTGAATTAAAGAATTGTTTTTGAGTTTTTCTTTCTTAAAGATCCAAACTCGGTTAGATAATAAATGTGATCTTTTCTCTCTCCCCATTGTCTAAGAAAGACACTTTCTAACTCATCATATGATCCTATGGAATCCGCCAACAGTCTTCAGAACCAGGTTCTCACATGACCTTCGAAAGTTTGAACTAGGGGTCTTGAATAAAAATCCTCATGCTCAAGGCGAAGGATATCAATGAATTGATCGAAGAAATTTATGTGCTCAGTCGCGATTAAGTCTCCCTCTCCGGTGAACTTTGGCAGGTTTTTCATATAGATTTCGGGTAAATCATGGAGGGGAATTGGGAGGACCAAAGGAGAATACCTAGCGGCTACTTTAGCAAAAATTATAGGAGGTGAAGGTGGTCCTTGACTGCCTCCTCCTCCTCCTCCTCCTCCACCATGTCATCCTATACCTCCACCATCGCCTATGGCACCAACCATTGATAATATAGAGGATGAAACTTGAACATTATAGAGAAGGTTTTCAAAGAAGTGTAGTGACCTTTTGGCTGTGTCTGGATGAAGTGGAAAAGTTTCAGGAAACTGACCATCAGGAGAGAAGACATCTGAAAAAGAGGGAATGGGGAAATGAGGACTGGTTTCTTAGGATTTACAGGATGTATACACGTGAGAACCAACAAGAGTCGAGTCAGGGTATACGATATATTCTTCAAAACTTCGAGAGGTTGGAATCTTGACTTTGGGAACTGATGAAATGTCAATTGAAGTGGGTACTGAGATGGATTTTTTACCTTTATTGGTAAATGAGGCAGTTGGATCGGTCTCATATTTAATCTCGGGTGAAACCAACTCGGGTTTTAGGGTTTCGGCTTCGATTCTATCAGTAGATGTTTCTCTGAAATAGAGTTGGGTGGGACCTTCTTGCGAAGTTAACTGCTCAAGTAAAACCTTACTATTAAATTTGGGTTGAAAAACCTTACTTGCTAATGAAGTAGTCTATTTAAGGTATCCCCTTGGTTTCAAAAAAATTTCAGGGTCAAATACGGGTGAAGTCTTCTTATCGTCTGGATTCTTTTTGGTATTCTTTCGACTAAATTCTAGTTTATTGGTTGTGGAGTCGCCAAGTGAAAGATAAAAATTAGCCTTATAATGTATTCAATATTTGTTCACTATCAAAGAGACAAACTTACCAATGTCATTCTCCCAGGGAAAAATAACTTCATTTCTCCATCCCCAACAACGACACCAAAAAGATGTTGTTCCTGAGTTTATACTTAAGGCTCAAATCATAATGTCAGGCATCAAGAAATAAGGAAAGTTTTAATATTTTATTTTTTTACCTTAGTTATGTGAGAAAAATTCCTTAAATTGAATTAACAGTATAACAACTCAGAGGCCTTCTTTTGTGTCTGAGTGAAAATTAAAAGTATTGAATGTAATGAGAGAAAAACATAAAGCTGTTAGATAAAGCAAGGCATCGGTTACAAAAGAATCTTACTTTGTTACAAAAGAAGAAAATAGATCATATATCCTTAAATGAAGCATAAAATATAGAAATAAAATTAACTCACAGGTCTTGTATTTACTAACAGCAAATACAGAGGAAAAAATGTTCACTATCAGATAACTAAATAAAATGTAATCACAATATATGTTGTACTAAATTGTGACCAGGCATTCATCAAGGAAATATATAAAAAGAGGTTGAGATGAGGAAAGACAGAAGAACAAATAACTCAAATTGGACGAAATGTGGAATCTTTGGTCTGCACTTGTATTAATCCTCAATGAGGAGATTTTTCTCAATTACATTCGGTGAGAAACAAACCCTTTTTCACTCTTTTGAGTATGTATTTATAAAAAATATTTTCAACCCTAGGTGGTTGGAATTCTCGTTATTTCTAAAAATAAATGGTTACAAAATGAAAAACTTGGAACGCTTTGCTTAGTTCTCCTCTGTCTCTTTCTCATGCCAACAAAGGTGTTTTCCTTTCTTATTTTCCAGCTCGGACACAAATAATCTTTAATAACGAGCTATATACATATTACTTCATTGATCCTTTGAGGTACTCCCTTTTTCTCGCTCAATACATTCGACACACCTGCCTACAAATTGTGCTACTAGTCTAGAGGGTTCTGTCATGTCTTTTGCCTAAAAAATATACAACTTCATTTCTAATTGTGGCAGTCTGTCTTCCATGCTTTTGTCTTCTGAAGTCATTGACTCTAACTGTAGATTAGGCTTTACTAGCCATCTATCTATCTGAGTGATGTCAACTTTTTTTAGTTGTGAAATTTCAACCTAAGCTTCTTCTAAGGTTGCTTTGATATCAAGTTGATGTTTTAGTATGGTGATTTGTCCCAGTACTTTAGAATTATCCTCTTTTCCAAGGCCTAATGACTCTTTATTAAGCGAGCGAAAAGCTTCTTCATAAGCCTCTTTAATTTCTTTAGCCGTTATTTTACTTTCGACTATGTTGGCTTCCTAGGTATTCAATATTATACCACCTCTAATCTGCTCTGAAATAGACAAACTGAGAACTGCAGACATTCCTTCTCTGGTCGATGATACAACCGCTTCTTGAAAAGTAGTTCTAGCTACAGTAGCCTCTCTCTCTCTCTGAAACAAATATTATCCAATGATTGGTTCACCACCCAAAAATTATTTTGAATGATTTCTACCTTAGTAAAAAGGATTTGTTGTGCTATTTCCAATTTCCTTCTCACTTCTAATGCATGAGCTCGAAACACTACTAGATCCATAACCATGTTCTCAGTGGAACTGACTTTGGCTTGTAATTGTTTTACCAACTCATCCTGCTGGATGGCCCATCCTTCACTCGCTTGCACCTTCTTATGCATCTCCTCTAGGTTGGATTTAAGCTATTGAATTTCTTGTCTGTCGCTAGCTATCATCTACATGAAACCCTTGTTGACCTCACTTCTGACATCCTCTTCTATAGTCTTTATTTGGTTTTGTAATTGGTTTATTAGTAGGTGTTTTTGCTTCAGTTGTTCTTTTAAAGTTCCAACTGAAATCTGGTTGGCTATTGCATAAGCCCCCAATGAACTTGCTACTTCTTCAGTGAACTCTACCTCTTCTAAGGCTTCTCCATCAATTAGTACTCTGTGTCTTTTGACCACTGCACCCACCCTTTGGTGCATTTCTCTCTTCACCACAACTTTCCTTTTCTTGCTGAAAAAGGAAATCGAAAGGAGGTATCTCTTCCATAGGAATATGCATGAGATATTCTATGAATATTACCTTTGCATCGGGGTTCCCTCTAGTGAAATGTAAAGGTGTGATAAAATGAATGGGGTTGCTGATTTTTGTGGATGACTGTTTTTCGGTCGCTTCTGTTGTTGATTTATCTGGTGTAGACAATGGTCTATATTCTCCTTTATTTGTTAGTGTCTCTGCTTGATCTTTGGCCTGATTATCTGATACATCTATCACTGGGGTATCTTCTTTATGAGTCAATACCTTAGTTTTCTCTAAGTTTCCTGGTTTTCTTCTTTGCTAGAGCTTACGGATTATAGACCTCGAGTCTCCGTTTGCTGTGTAGCTGGAGACATTGGGGATCCTCCTTGTAACACTTTAGGGAAGCTACTTCTTCGGTGCCTCTAGAACTCATAGAATTAAATAATTTTATCAAGTGACAGAGCGCGAAGCTGACCTAAGACCTTCGAATAAGATCTTTCTCCTTAGAAAATATCGTCTTGAGGAGAATCCTTGTGTTCATACCTTTTCATATTGAAACTGGCCATGTCTTTACCCATGACCTTGTACGGATCATGCTTCTTGAATTCAATGTTGACCAGCTTTATTTATTCTAAGGCCCCGACCTCCACTTTGGAGTGGCCGAAATCCAATAAAGAAAATGCACCAATATGTAAGGGAAAATATGGCCATGCCTTTTTCTATACTTCTTTGAGATCTTTTCTAATCCTGTCGAGTAAATTTTGTCATACAACCTCACGGCACACTAGTCAGTCTATTAAAAATTGTGGCAGATCATATGGAGGATCTGAACAACTGAAAATCATGATATAGGAGAAATGCTCCTTGATGTACTAGTATGCCACTCTGCCCAGGTTAGCTACAATTGTTTCTGAAATTCTAGGAGGTGGGTGACCAAATATAGTAGTGTGCATCGGCACCACTAACCAATTACAGATTTCATAGAAGAAATATTTTTCCTTGTCTTCCCAGAGTTTCGAATGATAAATATGGATTGGTTCTGCGCGATTTGGAGTCCAACTCCAGCCCATTAGTGGGAAAGGCGTCATGAAATAGATAACGTCCATAATATAAGCTGACATGAAGAATGGAGATGATTTCCCCTTGGCTTTTAGTGTCTGGTATTCTGTAATTTCACTAGCCATATTATCTGATAATATCTTTTCCTAGTCGAAAGAATACCCTTCTGTTACTGTGTGTACAATGGGTACCCATGGTAGAAAGAAATGGGTTGTGTTCTCTTTTCCATTGAGCCTACACATCATCATGGCTTTATACATGAACTGCAGTTCTAACGATGAGATTGTGTATATGCCATGAGAGTCGGATTTGAAATTTTTGGGGCATGAATACCAATCCTTGATTAAGTCGGAAAAGATTTTTCCATATTGATCACACTCCTTCTTGTTAAAATTCACTAGGAAACTGGCATTGTAAATGAATTTTGGTGTTGGAGACAACTTGTACATCACCTGTATGTGTTTTGGCCAAAATGACCCCACAAATACCTTCTGAGAATTGAATATAGTTCTGGTTGGGATATCCACATGCTCCAATGCCCATTCAATCATATCATTGTAGGGTAAAATACTCGACCTTGTTGCTACCTTATGTAGCTCTGACTGAGCTATAGTGTTGTATTTGATAGATAAGTCTTCCTTTTCGTTGTTGCTTGAATCATCCAGGAAGTTTACCAATTCATACTATAGGATGTTGAATACATGCATCCAGGTTTTGACTATGTCTATGCTCCTGGGCGAGGTGTTAGAGAAAACATCTGAGTTCTGGCCTAAAATTTCACCAGTTTCTTTAATTACTTTTCGTGGAGGCATGGTAGCAGTTCTCAAAAACCTGTTGTTTGTCATAGAAAATGCACAGGACCGAGTGTCTTGATAAGCAAGTTCTGCCAAAATGAGAATGTAATTAAAAGTGAAAAACCTTTCTTGCCTTAAACAAATCGATTTGCATATACCTTCACTGACAATGCATTTAATTCTTTTAATAAAAATATTTGGGTGTTAAAGCAAGATCTTGTCTGAGATCATTTCCATAAACTAGCCATTTAATGTCATTAATGGTCGATATTTCATGATCGGAAAAGTATGAATGAAATTTGAAATCACCTGTATCACAAAAACGACATAAAATCAACAGTTAGATAATAATGTTTTATTTTGTTAATACATCGATTTTATATTGTTAATTAATTATGTTTAACCTTAATCCATTTCAAGTTTTCGGGTCTTGGGTTATCTTATTTCAGTTCAAGCTATGATCCCTGACTCGCGAAATCATGATTGTTTAATTAATATTAATCATGTTTAACTTTTTTTTTTAAATCATTATTAATTAGGGGTTTTGCAACTTCGGGTTCAGGATTTTAATTTTTTATTCGAGGCAGGATTCCCGAAACACGAAGTTGCAATGAGGTTTAATTATTGTTAATCATTTTAATCGTTTAATTAGCCCAGTTTAACTTAATCTAGTTTCATGACTTCATATATCGGGACTTTGGGGTTCTTTATATGTCTAACTGTTAGTATCGCGAAACCCTAAAACCCAACACTTTGAAAGATGTCTTTAGCGATTTGAATTTTTAATGAATGGCGAATCCATAACTTTTAAGGATTTTAGATCATTGGATTAATCAGAAGACTTTATTAACGATAGTATCCAACTACGCATTTGTCCTTATTTAAACAAGAATGAAACTTATTTAAGTCTAAAGTTTATAAAAATATATATGTTTCTACAACTGGAAGGGTTGGAACTTTTTAACAAGTCTGGCTACATGAGATGCCTATGTGCAGAAGGAATCTTTACACTTTGTTGCAATCTTGTCGACTTGCTTCTGTTGGATAGAAGGTGCGTGGACTGAGGCTACAGTGGTTTTCTTCTGTTAACGCTTTGAATAGACTGTGAAGAAGCTAAATTTTGTAGTATAAGATACTACCTTGTGACACTATTTAGGTGGGACAATAATTAGAATTACCTCTGGTATCCTGTAGAGATGACCCCCTAGAGTAACAATGACACTACGAGGTCGAGACTCATAAATAACGTGGCGCTTCCACAATTATGGCTGGCCCAAGAGAAAATAACAGACATCAAGGGGGGGGAAATCATATAATACTTCATGCTTGAAGGTTTGGATGCTGTATGACAATTGACACTGCTGGCTGACATGAAGATCTCATCCCTGGCGAAGCCACCCAATGTTGTATGGTTGTGGGTGTGGGTTTTTCGACAATCCCAAATGTTTGATGAAGTCTGTTGAGATGAGGTTATTTTGGCTTTTTCTATCAACAATAAAATTTAGCGGGGTCCCCTTCACCCACATCTGTGAATGAAAAAGGTGCTCCCCCTCTTCAGAATCTGTTGGTTCTTCTGGTTGAATTGTTGTGGTCATGATAATAGCATTGGGGTCTGCATCGATGATTTTTCTTCTATTAGTATTTTCATAATCAAATTTTAAATCAGGTTTCGAATCCTTGTCTTTTATCTCTGCCACCAATGACTGTTTTGAGCAACATTCATTGGTGTTGTGCCAGGGGATTTTCTGGAAATCAAACCATTTTCCAATGTCCTTCTTCATCTTTCTGTGACCCTTCTTTTCTTGTGGCTTGGAATGGTTTTTGAGATGTTGTTTGTTAGGGCCGTATTTATCATACCTTGGTTGTTGCGGATTTGTAGACCCAAACTCCCGTTTTTTTGGTGCTTAAAATTCTTCTCAATTTTAACAGCATATCAGTAAGAAGAACTGAGTGATGAGATGTCTAGAAAATCCATTTTAGTTTGGATGTATCTGTGTAGAGCCCCACGGTATTTCTAAACCAAATTTCGTTCAGAGTCTTTGATACCCATCTTGGTGCGCAAGGTATGGAAGGTATTGGTGAACTCTAGAACTACTTGGCCCCTTTCTTCCTGTAGTTGGTCCATATCATGTACTAGTCCTCATAGTTTCCAACAGGGTAATACTGTTCCTTTACCGCATCCACAAAAAAATACCAAGTGGGCTCGGCCCCATATATTCCAGAATCCTCTGTGGAAATTTTATCCCAGTAAGTTTTCCACCAATGTTTGACATGGGGGAGAGCCTTAAGGAGTACGAAGGTGATATTTTCCTTATTGTTGAAATTATGAACAAAGAAATAACCTTCTAGCATATTTAACCATTTTTCTAAGGCTTCCACATCTATCTGTCCTTCAAAAATGGGAATATAAAAATTAACTTGTACCTTGAAAGGAGAGGTACTTCCAAAGTGGCCTCTTGATGAAGAAGCTCCTGTTATTATCGACAAACATTGAAGTATGTGGGAAAAATTCTCCATCATTTCATCCCTCTATTGCGTGAGATCTTTCTCAACAAATAGATTAATAGAATCGTATGCTTTGTCGTTTTTCTTTTGTTTTTCCATGGAGGGTTTATTGGACGTGAGAGAGTGATTTTCTTCAAGAAAGATAAGATCGAGACCCAACTTGATATACTTGGACCTCGTTGGGGACATGCACTGGAAAACGATTAAGAGCAACCTGCTCTGTTACCACTGATTCAAATTATTTTCAGCACGAAATGAGAGAAGAGATATAATAAAGAAATGTACATAGATATCTCAGATATCCAATAATATAATAGAAATGTATCACAGATGCAACCATAAACACATAGATACAGTAATACACAATTTTCTATTAATGAGTGAAAATGTACAAAGACTGTAAAAATACAGAGTGAAAGACTCGCTAGAATGGTGATAGCTTATCTCTGAGAAGAGATGTGTGTTGGATTACTGAGAGGGGAGGTGAATCAGTAATAGAGAAATTTAATCCTTTTTAACCATATAATCCAAGTGTTATATCAATGAAGAATTATCATCCAATAACTGCAGAGAAAATAAGCAATGAACTAATGAACAAACATACACATACACAGTACACTAGTGTTTTATGTGGAAACCCAAATCGGGAGAAAACCACATAATTCTTTTTCTTATCTGTCTTAAAGAATTACATTCATTGGAAGCACCAAATTCCTTTGTTTTCCAGCTGTAACTAGAAGGAGGCTCCAACCCCCTATTTTCTCAGGCTACAACCCACAGGAAGCTCCAACTCCCCAATTCTTTGGCTACAACCAGAAGGAGGCTACAACCCCCTATGTTCTCCAACTACAACTAGAAGGTGGGTACAACCACCTTTCCTTGCCCCATCCTACCACCCTGAGGTAGAAGTAGAATGATGGAACCACTGTCAATCTGTCACTATGAGATATACCGTTGTAACCCTGTACCAATAAATCTGAACCATGCATCAACTTGTACCTCAACCTGTACCATAAACAAGTGCATCAACCATGCACCAACCTTTACCAAATAACCTGTAATCAACCTGTACCATAAACAAGTGCATCCAACCATGTACCAAGTATGTACCAATCATGTGTCAACTTCTCATCAACTATGAATCATCAATATGTACAAACATCATCAACTATACACCTCATGTATGTGACAACTCATCAACTACTTGTCTCAACCATGTACTCAACATGTACCTCAACCAAAATCCCTCATCAATTTCATCATCCAAATATGATTTGTAGCTCTGTAATAAACCTAGTATATATGATCACATTCCTGCAAATATTCCTTAACTTCAACAATAAGAGACTAGCATTTTCATCAAACTTTTCTTTAGTCTCACATGACTAGTTTTGGATTAGTCAACAACCCTAACTTGAAGTAATCATAACTTTGTACCTATAATGTATGAATATATGAAACTGATATACAATGTTATTCAGTGTGTTTTATGCAATTATGCCAAGTGTCACTACTTGGAACCTCTCAGATAAGGAGTTATAGCAAAAATGGCATACCTTACTGAATTCTGGCTTATTCTAGAGAGTGACCTTGTAGAGCATGCCCCGCACAGAATATTTGTTGAATTGATCTGAAACTATGAAACATCATACTAAAGACTGTACTATAACGAACACATTTTTTGTCACTAAATTTGGATTTGTTATGAATAAGTTATGACATTTTTACCTAAAACAC
Organism: Picea engelmannii; assembly: GCA_009831015.1. Classification (NCBI taxonomy): domain Eukaryota; kingdom Viridiplantae; phylum Streptophyta; class Pinopsida; order Pinales; family Pinaceae; genus Picea; species Picea engelmannii. The sequence continues at coordinate 527,926 of ML778467.1, forward strand.
TTGTTTTTGACTAGTCACAAACCCTATTTTCCACAGAGTGTAACTCCAAAAATAAAATGACCCACAAGTTCAATTTTTTACAATAGATACTTGGATATGTTTTCTCAATGGAATAACAATTTCATGGTCTGAATCATTATAGAAAAAAAGTTATAGCGAAAATGGCGAGATGACCGGTAATTAACATACCTTAGAAAACACCATCAAAAGAATTTATCCTTCCTTGCATTTCGACCTTCTTTTCTTCACCTTCCCTTAGAATTTCAGCTTAGATATCCTTGGTTACCTATAGGTGATTTTAGGGGCAAAATTTCGCAGATGGGCGAAATTAAGAGGTTTGGAATTTTGGTTGGGCGATTTGTTTACATAGAGAGGTTTTTTTTGTTTTACCTATATATAGCCCCAAATTTATTTTCAAATATATATATATATATATATATATATATATATATATATATATATATATATATAACCCTTAGCCCACATATATTTGTGAGGGAAGAGCATGGAAATCGATTTTCGCCCCTTAAAATTTGAACCAGATCCTCCCATTCACCTCAATTTTCTAGTAATGATAATGATTCAGAGGTTTTTCGCCCCCATTTTCTGGTAATGGAAATGATTCAGAGGTTTTTCACCTCCATTGCCATCTCCCGCCAGTTCTTAGGGATCCAAAAATGAATCATTCGCTCGTAAATAGCCATTATTCTCGTTTGGAACTACTATTATTTATTCTGGATCGGAACTAGTAGAAGTAGCGAAGATGAATTAGTTTAGCTGGATACTCTTCTCTTTACTTAAGCAATTTGCTATTCATAATGTTTATCATAGTTGATTGCCACTGGTAGGCAAAGGAAGGCACCGCCGAGGCATGGAGGGTAAAAGTAAAGTGTGGTTCTATCTATGGGAGGAGTCATCCATTGATAGCCCTAACATGCATTCATTGGGAAGCATAAGCACCCATCAAATTCTTCTATCACTGGATGGAAACGATTCAAAGGTATTTTCCTCTAGTTTTAAATTTTATGGTACTGGCAACGACTCAAAACATCATTCCTAAAGAAGTTCTGATAAAACCATAAATAAGAAACAAAATGAAATAACATGAAGGGGTTTTCTTGTGATTGGTTGAAGAATGCCAACCTGTTCTTCCAGTATCTCCCAGGTCCCTTCTTCCACGATCAAAACTTTTTTAGACAAGGCATTTTCTTCCATATTGTTCTCCCTGTAGATATGAGAATATTATATGTCATCAAAAGCATGTATCAAGGGCTTATTCCC
>ML778467.1:553226-587464 GCA_009831015.1 Picea engelmannii
GCGTTGGCTGGGGCCGTGGATGTTTCCCCGTAGGGGTTTTACCACGTGAAAACATCGGTGTGTTGATCTTTGATCTGGTTATGTGAGTGGTTACTGAAGGTGTTCGTCCTCTGTTGGAATACCTGTGTTGTCGAACACTTCTTATGAGGAAATGTTTTAGCAAAATGACCAATACCATCACAATTAAAACAAATTAAAGGGAGCTTACCTCTATACCTACCGTTGGTTCCCTTGTTCAGTCTTTTGACGAAGTTGACCACTTCCTCATCATCTTCCGAGGTGTCGCTACTGCTACTATATTCTTCTTGTTCCTTTTTCTTTTGCTTTGATCTTTTGGATGCCTTGAAGGCTTCTTCTTTTACATCTGAATTTTCCTGCTCAGTTTCTATTTCATATGTTGTGAAGATTCCATGTAGTTCATCCATGATTATTGAGTCCAGATCTGATCTTTCTTCTAGTGTTGATATCTTAGGGTTGAATCTCATAGGAAGAGATCTTAGTATCTTTTGAACAATTACAGATTCTTCAATTTCTTCTTGCAATCCTATGATTACATTCATTGTTTCATCGACTCGTAAGAAGTAGGCTGTGATATATTCATCTTCCTTCATTTTTAGTTGTTCAAACTGACCTCTATAAGTCTGAAGTTTTGTTGCTTTGAATTTTGTATCTCCTTCATAAATATTTTAAAGCTTGTCCCAAATCTCTTTAGCGGATTTACAGTGTGCAACTTTGGTGAATACCGTATCACTGAGACCATTCAAAAGTGAATTTGTGGATTTGGAATTATTATCACCGATCTTTACTTCTTTGTCATTTGTTTGTGGAACTACTGGTGTTGTGTATCCATCTATAATTTATTGCCAAACTTGAAATCCCTATGCATGTATATATGTCCTCATCCTTATGCTCCAAAAAGCATACTTATGTCCATCAAAATGTGGTATTCCATTTTTATATGAGTTGGTACTCTCCATGATCTACCTTTCAGCGATTAAATTGATTTCTGAAGGAACCTTCTCTGATACCAATTGTTGGATTACTGAGAGGGGGGGTGAATCAATAATAGAGAAATTTAATCCTTTTTAACCATATAATCCAAGTGTTATATCAATGAAGAATTATCATATAATAACTGTAGAGTAAATAAGCAATGAACAAATGAACAAACATACACATACACAGTACACTAGTGTTTTATGTGGAAACCCAAACCGGGAGAAAACCACAGAATTTTTTTTCTTATATGTCTTGAAGAATTACATTCATTGGAAGCACCCACTTCCTTTGTTTTCTAGTTGCAATTGGAAGGAGGCTCCAACTCCCTAGTTTCAACAATAAAATGAAGTGGGGTCCCCTTCACCCCCATTTGTGAATGAAAAAGGTGCTCCCCCTCTTCAGAATCTATTGGTTCTTATGGTTGAATTGTTGCGGTCATGACAATAGCAGTGGGGTCTGCATCAATGATATGTCTTCTATCAATATTTTCATAATCAAAATCCGAATCAGGGTGTGATTCCTTGTCTTTTATCTTGGCCACCAATGACTGATTTGAGTGACATTCATCGATGTTGTGCCAGGGGATTTTGTGGAAATCACACCATTTTCCAGTGTCCTTCTTTGTCTTTTCGTGACCCTTCTTTTCTTGTGGCTTGGAATGGTATTTGGGATGCTATTTTTTAGGGTCGTCTTTATCATACTTTGGTTGTTGCGATTTTGCAGACCCGAAATCCCATTTTTTTGTGCTTAAACTTCTTCTTGATTTTAAAAACATATTGATAAGAAAAACCGAGTGATGAGATGTCCATAAAATCCATTTAGTTTGGATGTATCTATGTAGATCCCCATGATATTTCAGAACCAAATTTTGTTCAGAGTCTTTGATACCCATCTTGGTGCGCAAGGTATGGAAGGTATTGGTGAACTCTAAAACAAGTTGGCCCCTTTCTTTCTGCAATGTGGTCCATCTCATGTACTGGTCCTCATAGTTTCCAACAGGGTAATACTATTCCTTTACCGCATCCACAAAATAATCCCAAGTGGGATCAACCCAATATATTCCAGACTCCTCAGTGGAACTTTTATCCCAGTAAGTTTCCCACCAATGTTTGACATGGGGGAGAGCCTTAAGGAGCGTGAAGGTGATCTTTTCCCTGTCGGTGAAATTATGAACAGAGAAATAACTTTCTATCAAATTTAACCATTTTTCTAAGGCATCCATATCTATCTGTCCTTCAAATATGGGAATATCAAAATTAACTTGTACCTTGAAAGGAGAGGTATTTCAAAAGTGGCCACTTGATGACGATGCACTTGTTGTTATCGACAGGTGTTGAAGGATGTGAGAAAAAATTTCCAGCATTTTTTCCCTCTGTCACGAGAGAGCTTTCTCAAGAAAAAAATTAATATAATTGTCTGCTCTATAGTTTTTATTTTCTTCGACCATGGAGGGTTTATTAGACATGCGAGAGTGATTTTCTTCAAGAGAGACAAGTTCGAGACCCAACTTTCTATACTTGGACCTCGTCGAGGACATGCACTGAAAAACAATCAAGAGAAATTTGCTCTGATACCACTGATCAAGATTATTTTCGGCATGAAATGAGAGCGGAGATATAATAAAGAAATGTACAAAGATATCTCAGATATCCAATAATATAGCATAAATGTATCAAAGATGCAACCATAAACACAGAGATATAGTAATACATAATTTTCTATTAATGAGAAAAAATGTACAAAGACTGTAAAAATACAGAGTGAAAGACTCGCTAGAATGGTGATAGCTTATCTCTGAGAAGAGATGTGCCCATTACTCACATTCATAAGAATATGATTTTACAATGAGGCTACAAAGGAATTTTTACAATAAAGAAAATACAAAACCCTAACCCTGGAAGATGAAAATCCAAAAGTTTTGTGGATCTCATTTTGGGTAGTTTGGTGTATCAACTTCCCAGGGGCGTAACTTTAGCATACAATCATTGTTTGGGGTTCCCGATAGCTCGTTGGAAAGGTATCATAAAGGAGATTAATTTTGGGGGATCAATGAGAGACTTTGGATATCATTGAGAAGCTTGATCCCGAAAGACCTTCATTTAGGCCCTCAAAATGGCCCCAGAAGTTAAAAACTGCTAAAAATAGTAAATTACCAAAATTGTCAGAAAATTGTTTTGAGCTAGTTAGAAAATATGGGTGGCCACCGATATCCACCTGGATCAATACTCCTTCCTTATGAAACAATGGTATCTATTTCGTTGAGTGCTTGGGGGAGAGGGAAAATCATTTACTGATTCTGCATCTTGATGAGATGCTTTCCTTGTTGGAGAAGTTGAGTTGCTTAGCTTGTTGAAGGTTGTCACAAACCTATGGATGGAAGGGTTGGACCTTTTTAACCAATCTGGCTACATGAGATTCCTGTGTGCAGAAGGAATATTTACACTTTGATGCAATCTTGTTGACCTCATCTGTTGGATAGAAGGTGGTTGGACCGAGGCTGCAGTGTTGTTCCTCTGTTCATGCTTTGAACAGACTGTGAAGAAGATGAATTTTGTAGTATGAGATACTACCTTGCAACACTATTTAGGTAGGACAATAGTCAGAATTACCTCTGGTATCCTATAGAGATGACCCCCCAGAGTAACAATGACACTACGAAGTCGAGACTCATAAATAACATGGCACTTCCACATATATGGTTGGCCCAAGAGAACATCACACACATCCAGTGGGGGGAATCACATAATACCTCGTCCTTGAAGGGCTAGATGTTGTATGACAATTGACACTATTGGCTGACACAAAGATATCATCCCTGGCGAAGCCACCTTTTAGGCAAAAATATTGTTGTTTAATTCCGTTGTAGTATTTTCCCAACCATTTAATTTGTCAATCTGAGGTTCACAGGCTTACGAAGCACATGCACTATATATGCAGGACTGAAGTAGAAGTAATCTAATCTAAATTTCTGAAATGAAACTAATCTAGGAAAACAGAAAACATTAATCTAGGAAAGCAGGAAATTGCATAAAGGAAAAGCAATACAACATGTGAAGAGTTAACGAAAAATAACATATGTGAGCTCACACAATAAAGCTATCTTGAATTACATAAAAATAATCAAATGACAATCATGAAAGCATAACAATGAAAGAATATGAATCAAAGCTAAGAATCCCTTTCTCTTTTGAATCCTAATGACTACTCTGATTCTAATTGCATCCCAATTCCCCTTCTCATGAAGAGAGAGCACTCTATTTTATACATGAGAGACTTGAAGATAAGATAACCATCTCATTATTACAGATCCACTATTCTCTCAACCTATTTCCCATTATTACAAAATATAATCCCTTTAAATCCTCACACATACCTCTCATATATCTTGGATAAGATATTCCAACCAAATCTCCATGATCTTCTCCTTGGAATGGGCTTGAATTATCTCCTCAAATATTGAAACGGTGGAGGAAGTATTCGAGAAGTCCTTTGAATTAATCCTTCACATATTCCTACCCATTACAAAGCTCACACATATTTGAGATATATATGAAAACATGTTGATTTTCTAACATTTAATCACAAATTCCTTTTAAATACTAAAATGAATAAAGTGGAGAACAATAAGGCAAAACCCAAGTATATTTATAGAAATGATATCATGAAATATTAATGGGGTGAAGAAATGTGAAGAAGGATGAAGGGAAAAGTGGATGAGAATATAACATTTTTGAGCCCCAACATACCCCTCAACTTAACTTGTTGCATGTGCTCATGCAACCATGCATGGATCTTCTCAATAAATTTTGGCATCTGAATGTTGGCTTTGAGTGATGATGATAAATGTTTCCCAGGATGGGATTTACATGAGTAACAATTGACATTTTCTTATGGTTGGTCCTTGTGTGACAACCATGAATATAAAGAATGTTGGTTCTTGTGTTAACAACATTCATTTCATTACTTGTTCTCTTGTTGTTATGATAATAATTTACCCATATTAGTTTCTAGTAACAACTGATATTTTCTTATGGTTGGTTCCTGTGTGACAACCATGAATATAAATAATGTTGGTTCTTGTGTTAACAACATTCATTTCGTTATTTGTTATCTTGCTGTTATGATAATAATTTGCCCATATTTTTACTGGAAAATGTATGCTATCAATGTGCATAAGGAAAACATCACTGACTATAAGAAAGCCCTTTTTTGTTTTTGTATATGTGTGAATCATGCCAATATGTATATCAGTGCTTATGAAGTAAAGTGCAACAAAGTATCATTGGAAAAGAAATGTTCATAGCTGGTAAATGAGATGAAAAAATGGAATGATGGTCGTGGAAAAATGGAGTGATGATAGTGAATAAGGTCTCCTACCCCCCAACTTAACTTGTTTCATGTCCTCATGCAACGTGGCATAAGTCATAAAAGTGAAAGAGGAAAGGGAACTGCATGAGGGAGTTTTCCAAATTATTCATTGCTAGCAGTTTGAGGAATTACATGATTAAAGTGTAGAAAATAACATACCTCCACTTACCCAAAATGTTGATGAACTATGCAATAGGAATATGGCTGATGCGGCTACTAGATCATGGAAGATGTCACTACTGTAAGATCATATGGAAAGTGATTGTTGTCTGCTGGATCATAGAATGTGAAGTGGAGGGATCTTAACTGCTGCTGAATGCACCATGGAAAATAGAAAGTATGAAAGTGGAATTGTAGTACTCTCAGAGAGTGGTAGTCATGCTACTGTAACTTCTGATAGAGTCATGAAAAGTGTATAGTCTTCACCCACTGCGAAACCTGATGGTACAATTCTAATCATGTAAATGAATGTGTCGATGTCGAGCATGAAAAGAAGTCATTGGATTACCGACCAATGATGAATGTCGTTAACCAATGTGAGACAACTCACCATTGATGTCAATGAGTGCCAAGGTACCTGAGTACATCTGGCGAAGTGCAGATAGATGTGATGATGTTGAGCCACTTGCAAGATCTGACAATCAAGGGACATTGAGGTATTCCCATGATTGTCAGCGAGAGAACTTTCCATTAAGGTATGCAAGCCTCCAGGTACTAAAAAATGGACTCTAGTCTATATCCTAGATAAGGTGTTGAGGTCGATGGGGCAAGACTTGTTGAAAGTGGGGCCTTAAGGAATCCCACATCAGTTAATGTGAGTTTGTACAAAAAAATTTGGTAGGACTATAAATGGAAAGAAGTCACGGTCAAGCAGTGTGGATCAGCAGGGCAAGGAAAACAAGGTAATGTAATCATGGAAAGGGAGTAGGATAATTTTATTGACAAGGAAAATTGAATTGAAAAAGCTAAAGAGATGTATGCAACTCAGAAAGATAGGTGTGTGTGAATTCATGAAGGATAAGGAAATGGAAGATGGCTTCAACACATGATGACTAATCATCTTTGAAGGAGAAAGGGGATAGTGTCACAGCATGGTCGTTGTGTAACGACAAACATCAAGATGCGTAAAATTTTTATGTGTATCAGCAAAATGTTTCTGATGAGTAGCATCTCCTTCAAGCTGTCTAGCAAACATGTTTTTTTGAAAAATGTTGTGATTCTTGAAGATCCTTGTGGCATGGAAAATGAGTGTCCTGTTCCTGCAATCATTTTTTAGTACTAATACTGCAATCAAAACTTCATGAGAGCATAACAAAACATAAAATGCAAGAGATAAGTACAAATGTGAGCTAATTGAGATAGAAAATAAATGCAATTATACCTGTTGTTCGCACTTATTCGCTTCATAATTGATTGTCTCCAAAGTGACTTAAGAAAAACAAATGAATGTTAAACATGAAAAAATGTATTTATTATTGTTTTCAAGAATGTTTTAAAACTTCCATTTGCAATTTTTATATATTTTTCCAATTTTATGTTTGTTTGTTGTCATTGCTCTTTTTTTATACCAAAATGAAACAAAAACACTTATGATTTTTCTTTGTTTATATATATATATAATTTTTTTATTATTATTATTATTTTAATGGAGTTTATTATTAGGTTTGACATCCATGCTTACGCATAGGCAGTAAAAGAAATGCATTCACCATGAGAAAATAATAAGTTTTCTGCATAATCATGAATAATTAGGGCATACAAGTCTCTGTGACAACCAGTAAGAAAACACAACAGTCGATCCTGAAATACAATGCCTGCAAAAACACGTTAATCATAAATTCCAAGAACATAAATAGATCACAAAAATTTTATTGTTTTGGCCCTCCTTGGTTGTTCGATTCTGTCACAGCTCAAGCCTCCAACCGTAATTAATTGCACCAAATCTAGAAATCAGGCTCTTGTCCATAAAGAAATATGCCATTTCTTCCAACTGAGCATGAGTTTGACTGTTGTTAAAAACTACCCATCCCGAAATTGAGCTTTTTCATGTCCCAAAAAATCAAAACTGCTCTCAAACCAAGAAGAACTTTCAAAAATCACTCACAAGTCAACTAAATAAGACCCTTCTTCATAAAACCCATGTCTTGGAGTTTTGAAATTCATCACGGTTTGCTCACAAATTGCAGTTGAAGTTGACTATCTGCCAATGGACGTTAATTGATGGAAAATTTAGATTGAAAGTTTCGCATTGCATATGTGAGTTGGGTCTCGAGGCTCTATAATTTAAAATTCTAACTTGAAAACCATAATTGATTCTCTATCAAAAGGTAGGTTGGAGGAAGATTATTATTTGAGTTGGTGCCTGACTTCAACAACTAATCACACAACCTCCATTCAATCAATTGTGGGTTGCAGATTGAGCATATCCAAACTAAACCATAGGTGTCAGAAGTATATGGGTGAAATTTGGTGCCAGCGGGTGGAATTTGGTGCATTCGTGCTAATCATACATTTTTAAACTCCTTCCAATTATTAGGCAAATTATTGATCACATAAGATAAGGATCTTGTTAAATTTTTTTTTTTTCATTTTATTATTGAAAAGAAAATCTTATGGTTAAGAAACATATGAGAGAGGTATAAGAAATGGCGGTTTATTGCATCTATTTTGGCCAATAATTTTGGGAGAATATCCTGGAAGGAATTTCTCCAAGCTTAGCAAATGCGTGAAAAATTATGGGCAGTTGAAACTGCCACGCAACAACCATAATTGCAATACTCTATCGATTTGTTTCTTGTTGAGATTATGGCTTGGATTTAGTTAATTCATTATCATTTTTTTTTCATTTTTAATTTTGAATCAACTTTTAACAATAACATCTCTACCATTGTTCTCTTTTACTCTTTTTGGAATTAACTAAGGGCTTCAGATTTCATTGTTTTGCAAGTTGTTTAATGTTTCATATTTTGTTGCAGGCTGAGTTCAAGGTCAGAAGATTTCAAGTGGTGAAGGTGGAGAGAGAGTGTGAAAGGCCTAAGAATAAATTCTCTACTACATTCTATCTTGATTTGCTAATGTTTTTGCAGGGTTATTATTTAATTGCTTGTTGCAAAAAAAAAAAAATGAAATTCAAAACCAGAAATGAACCAATCCAAAATTTCAAAAACCCAGTTCAATTGATTCCAGGCATAGTTCAACCACTATAACAACATGTAAAAAAAAAAATTCACTGTTTCAGCATGCTGTAACAGCATGACAAAATTTCACTGTTTCAGCATGCTGTAACATCATGTAAAAATTTCATTGTTTCAGCATGCTGTAACAACATGTCAAAATTTCACTGTTTCAGCTTGTTGTAACAGCATCTAAAAATTTCATTGTTTCAGCATGCTGTAACAGCATGCAAAAATTTCACTGTTTCAGCATGCTATAACAGCATGTAAAAATTTCACTGTTTCAGCATGCTATAACAACATGTAAAAATTTCACTGTTTTAGCATGCTGTAACAACATGTAAAATTTGGTTTTGTTTTATTCATCTAAATTTTTTTTGTTGTTGTGTTTATTTGCAGGTCAAAGGATGGAAGAAAAAAAAAACATTCATTCTTGAAATCAATTAGGCATCCTATTTTCTGATCCTCGCGATCGCACGAAGCACGGAGGAGAGCATACTTATTAAAAAACATTGTTTTATTCATTAGCCTACCTACTCTATGCTAATTAGAATTAAAAATTGGTTATGTGTAATTAAATTTCCAGTGTAGCCACTCACGTAGTAGTAACAACAATATGTTCAGTGGCAATTTTTTGAATGAAAAGTGAAAATATACGAGAGTGAATGAATGTAGTCGCTATAATGACAAACTAACTAAGTAAAAACAAAAATACTGATCTAATTGAGTAGTTACCTGGAACCATTGTTCAATAAGGCTTCCGTAGGCGCAATTTTCCTCACTCAGATCATGCTGTAACTCTTCCTCATCTTCTTTGATCTCCTGTTCGAATGATTGTTCATTATCGGATATGCAATATTCTTCAGATGTTGAATCTTCAATTGTTTCTGGAGGAGTATTTGAATCTTTGATCCTTTTCAAGATCTCCCCTTCCAAGGAAGAGGAGATCCCGATGTCTGCCCGGATCTGAGTGAGTAGTTCCAAGATGACACTCATTGTTAAATCATGTTAAAAAGAAGGATTCTTACAGCACCCAAATCAAAATGAAAAACTTTAGAAAAAACACTCTTGCTAAAACATAAAAAAAATTAAATAAATAAATAAAATTACTCTTCACAGTTGCGGAAATTAAAACGTTCCTGATAGTTGGTCAGGGAGAACATGAGAAGTATCCATTCAAGTAGCTGTTAATACCCCTAGAACCAACACATGTAGATCACACTTGCAAAGATTTAAACTAATCTTGCAGAAATTGAAATTCACACTCTAGAGTTGGCAGGGAGAACATGAGGAGTCTCCACTCAAGTAGCTGCTATGACCCCTTACCAACACATGCAATAATTGAAATTTACACTACCCTACATGTCCTTACCCATATGTCACCTCGGAGTTAGGATCATGTCTAATCACACTTGCATAAATTGGAATGAAAAAGAAACTAATACCTCAATCCATCGTGCTTCCCTGACAACAACACCAAAATGTTAGGCATAAATATTGTCATTTAATTCCGTTGTAGTATTTGCCCAACCATTTAATTTGTCAATCCGAGGTTTGTAGGATTACGAAGCACATGCACTATATATGCAGGACTGAAGTAATCTAATCTAAATTGCTCAAATGAAAATAATCTAGGAAAGTAGGAAACATTAATCTAGGAAAGCAGGAAATTGCATAAAGGAAAAGCAATACAGCATGTGAAGAGTTAACGACAAATAACATATGTGATCTCACACAATAAAGCTATCTTGAATTACATAAAAATAATCAAATTACAATCATGAAAGCATAACAATGAAAGAATATGAATCAAAGCTAAGAATCCCTTTCTCTTTTGAATCCTAATGACTACTCTGATTCTAATTACATCCTAATTCCCCTTCTCATGAAGAGAGAGCACTCTCTTTTATACATGAGAGCCTGGAGGATAAGATAACCATCTCATTATTATAGATCCACTATTCTCTCAAACTATTTCCCATTATTACAAAATATAATCCCTTTAAATCCTCACACATATCTCTCATATATCTTGGATAAGATATTCCGACCAAATCTCCATGATCTTCTCCTTGGAATGGGCTTGAATTATCTCCTCAAATATTGAAATGGTGGAGGAAGTATTCGAGAAGTCCTTTGAATTAATCCTTCACATATTCCTACACATTACAAATCTCACACATATTTGAGATATATATGAAAACATGTTGATTTTCTAACATTTAATCACAAATTCCTTTTAAATAATAAAATGAATAAAGTGGAGAACAATAAGATGAAACCCAAGTATATTTATGGAAACGATATCATGAAAGGTTAATGGGGCGATGAAATGTGAAGAAGGATGAAGGGAAAGGTGGATGAGAATAGGACATTTCTAAGCCCCAACACCACCCAATGTTGTATGGTTGTGGGTGTGTTGTTATCAATAATCCCAACTGTTTGACGAAATCTGCTGAGATTAGGTTATTCTCGCTTCCTCTATCAATAATTAAATGTAGATGGATCCCCTTCACCCACATTTGTGAATGAAAAAGGTGCTTCCCCTCTTCAAAATCTGTTGGTTCTTCTTTTTGAATTTTTGTGGTCACAACAATAGTAGTGGGGTCTGCGTCGATGATTTGTCTTCTATCAGTATTTTCAGAATCAAATTCCAAATCAGGGTTCGACTCCTTGTATTTTATCTTGGCTACCAATGACTATTTTGAGAGACATTCATCGGTGTTGTGCCAGGGGATTTTGTGGAAATCACACCATTTTCTAGTGTCGTTCTTCATCTTTCTGTGACCCTTCTTTTCCCTTGGCTTAAAATGGTTTTCGGGATGTTGTTTTTTAGGGCCATCTTTATCATACTTTGATTGTTGTGGATTTTCAGACCCAAAATCCCATTTGTTCTGGTGTTTAAACTTCTGCTCGATTTTAATAGCATATCGATAAGCATAACCAAGTGATGAGATGTCCAGAAAATCCATTTCAGTTTGGATGTATCTGTGTAGAGCCCCATGGTATTTCAGAACCAAATGTCATTAAGAGCCTTTGATACCTAGGTTGGTGCACAAGTTATAAAAGAAATTGGTGAACTCCAAAATTGCTTGGCCCCTTTCTTGTTGTAGTGTGGTCCATCTCATGTACTAGTCCTCATAGTTGCCAACGGGGTAATACTGTTCCTTTACTGCATCCACAAAAAAATCCCTAGTGGGCCTTGGCCCCATATATTCTAGACTCCTTTGTGGAAAATTTCTCCCAATAAGTTTCTCACTAATGTTTGACATGGTGGAGAGCCTTAAGGGGTGCGAAGGTGATCTTTTCCCTGTCGATGAAATTATGAACAGAGAATAACCTTCAAGCATATTTAACCAATTTTCTAAGGAATTCACAACTATCCGTCCTTCAAATATGGGAATATCAAAATTAAATTGTACCTTGAAATGCGAGGTACTTCCAAAGTGGACACTTTATGAAGACGTTGTTGTTGTTATTGACAGGCTTTGAAGGATGTGGGAAAAATTATCCATCATTTCGTCCCTCTGTTGCATGAGAGCTTGCTCAAGAGACAAATTAATAGAATCGTCTGCTCTGTCATTTTTATTTTCTTCTTCCATGGAGGGTTTCTTGGACATGCAAGAGCGATTGTATTCAAGAGAGACAATATTGAGACCCAAATTTCTATACTCGGACCTCGTCGGGGACATGCACTGAAAAATGATCAAGAGCAACCTTCTCTGATACCACTGATCCATATTATTTTTGGCACAAAATGAGAGTGGGGATATAATAAAGAAATGTATAGAGATATCTCAGATATCCAATAATATAGAATAAATGTATCAGAGATGCAACCATAAACAAAAATATACAGTAATACACAATTTTCTATTAATGAGCGAAAATGTACAAAGACTGTAAAAATACAGAGTGAAAGACTCGCTAGAATGGTGGCATCTTATCTCTGAGAAGAGATGTGTATGCTAATCACATTCACAAGAATATGATTTTACAATGAGGCTCCAAATACCTTTTTATCATAAATAAAATCCAAAACCCTAACCCCGGAATATGAAAAGCCAATAGTTTTGTGGACCCCATTTTGGGTAGTTTGGTGTATCAACTTCTCGAGGGCGTAACTTTGGCATACGATCTCCGTTTGGGGTGAACGATAGCTCGTTGGAAAGGTATCGTCGAGGAGATTCATTTTGGGTGCTCAATCAAAGAATTTTTCTGTCATTGAGAAGCTCTATCCCGAAAAACCTTCATTTAGGCCCTCAAAATGGCTCGGGAAGTTAAAAACTGCTAAAAATAGTAAATTACCAAAATTTCCAGAAAACTATTTTGAGCTGGTTAGAAAAGGTGGGTGGCCACTGATATACACCTAGATCAATACTCCCTCCTTAGGAAGAAATGGTATCCATTGTGTTGAGTTCCCGGGGGAGAGGGAAAAGCGTTTGCTGAATCTGCATCATGATGAGTTGCTTGCCTTGTTCGAGAAGTTGTGCTTCTTAGCTTGTTGAAGGTTGTCACAAACCTGTGGTTGGAAGGGTTGGACCTTTTTAATCAGTCTGTCTACATGACATGCCTGTGTGTAGGAGGAATATTTACACTTTGTTGCAATCTTTTCGACCTGCAATATATTGGATAGAAGGTGATTTAGCTTGTTTATGTACTTTCCCTTCCTATACTACAAATTGCATAAGTACGTGACCAATCTATATTGCAGCCTGTGTACACCGTTAGAAGGCTAGTGTTTTCACCTTTTTCACACTCAGACTCTTTTCTGCCTTTGTCACATCAACCTATACCCTGTCACAATCTGTACCAATCAACATGTTCTATCAACCATGTACATAAATCACTCACAAAACATGTACCATCACAAGTGCATTAACTATGCATATCACAATACCTCATAACCATCACCAAAAATATGTCCCAATTCTCTCCGCAATAGATCATATCTCAATATTTTAATAATATCACTCAGACCATGTTCAACTATATCTCTCTAGTCATATGCCATACATTTGCATACACTCATATTCATGTGTGACAACCAGCACATGGATTGGACACCAAAACCTCAACTTCATATTAATGATATGCAAACTCAAACCACACCAACAACTTCACCAATACATCAGAACCACTTCAGAACCAAAACCCTCAACCATGTACCATGAAATACAAGTAATGCCTCAACACTTAAACCAACAAGATGCACTAATGAATTATACCAAACATACCAGTGTTGTATCTCTATAGATATAGCTCATAAAATAAGTGCAAAACAACCAAAAACCTCTCTAGGGAAAATCCTCAATCTCCCATAACCATATTTCATGTAGGAAACAATATCGAACTACACATAAGAATATGACATGCCTTTTGAACCCGTAGATAGATTTTTTGTACCTGATCATTGTAGACCTTCCTGGGAACTTACTTTCAGACTTTAAGAACCTAGAACCCTCAACAAATCAAGATTTCATGAATTTTCCCAAATGTTTGCACCCTATTATACTTCCATCCCGCATACGTACACGCCCTTCTCCACTGCATCCCACGTACACATAAAAAACTATGTTTTTTTCAATATTTCCCCAATTCTAAAAATTTCACTGTCAATCCTTCGTGCTACCTCAAACTTGCGTAACTTTAGATGTATCAATGAGTACCTACAATAATCCTTACACAATAATAGATATTCAATGTGTTCAATAGGTGCTAATAGGAGAGCCTTTATCTCTTATTTATACTTTCATGTAGCTTCCTCAAGGGGTTAACTTCTAACTAACTTGACCCAACTTCCTTATTTTTGGGCTAACCCACTTCTAACCACTTGTCCACTTACAACCATTTTATCCACAAATAGTAAGTTCTCCACTTCTAGTTGCAACTAATTTATTTTTAATTATTTTCTTAATGCAACCACTTAAACCATGATTAACTCCTAGTTTCACCCACTTTGACTAGTAAACTTCTTATAGGATATTCTAGAATAAATTAACTTCTTTGACCTTCTAGGGGCTTCTATATAAGTCATGAGGGTTCTCCAACTTCACAAGGCCATAACTCTCAAACCGTGAGGAGTTATGTGACATTCAACATATCAGTAGAAATGGCATGAAATATACTATCCATATAGATTAGTATTACCTGCATATTCATTTATCTTCATGAATTTATTCCTCAAACAAAGTTGGGTCCCTTACCCATACCTTTGTGCTACCAAAATTCTCTATCAAACTTATCCAAGGGTTGAAATCAATCTAAAATATCAAAATATCATTCTCCAAGGGTTGAAATCAATGACAACCAACAATCCAAACCAATTGTCCATCAACATAAACCAAATGTCCAACAAAGTGTAGAGATATAGAGTAGATATGAAGATGAACATGGAACCCATAAACACAAGGAATACAAAAGATCACACAAGTGGTTTTCAAATGTGAAGGTTGACTGAGAAAATATGTATACACTTCATGATAGTGCCAATACAATGGTTTGGAAGAGAACATCGAGGTGTAAAGTGTATTAGATAAAAATAAATGAAAATGTTTGAATCCAAGGAGCTAGAAATTTATGTTAAAGGAAATTGGAGTAGTACATCCACTTTTTCTATTAGAATGTTCAATGGAAGCAAATTCTAAGAGAAAATCATTTAATGGGTGAAATAATGAATAATCATCCATGGAAACATAAAGTAGTACATTACATGCAGATCTATTATAGAAGGATTAAGAATCTGAGAATTGTTGGGTTGCTATATTATTTTCAATGAAAGTCTAGTCGAGGTGGATTGAATGACAGTCTAAGTCGAAGGTCAAGGTGTTTCGACCGGGTAAAGTCGAAGTCGAAGGTTGAATACATCGACAACAAGTCAAAGAGGTCAATTAACAATAGGTCGATAGATAGGCGTGTGGCAACTGATTGAAGACCAAATGAAGACCAACTGGTAGTCGACTAGTAATCCAGCTTGGTAGTCGACTATAACAAAATCCAAAGATTCACAGGATTCATAACCAATGATCTTCGTGGATTTGTAACCATTTTTGGGTGCCTTTTATTTAGGTTTTTTCCTACTATAAATCCTATAAATAAGGCATGTTGTAATATTGTAAAGGCTAATCAAAGATGATGATGAATGTCTAATCTCCAAGAATCAATAATTGTAGAGGTTGTTGGTCATGTAGATGTAAGTTGAATTGGATACAAGGTTGTTCTTATGTAAAGAAAGAAGGTATGATGTCGATTGTGTCTTAGGTGTGGACCAAGGTTAGACATGTAACCTTTTATTATGAATGACTAAGACAACAAGAGAGCATAACACTCAAGGAATGTTGGTTTTCCCAGTTTTGGCTTCCAGGGTAAAATCTCTGTGTACTGTGTGTTTGCTTTGTCATTTAATTTCTTGATTAAATATTTCTTCCTCTTTTCTGCTAGGTTTAGCATGAAAGTGTTCATCATTTCCTAACATGTGGTATTAGAGTTTGGTTTAATAACCTTGGATCTAAGCTAAACCCTAGGTTTAGTAAGAGGTGTAAGTCATAAATCTTTAAATATTGTGTTAAAGAATGGCGAGCAACTCGAGAATAGAGATCTAAAAATTCAATGTCCAGAATTTTGAGCTTTGGAAGTTTAAAATTGAAGATCTCCTTGTAGATAGAGAACAATGGAAAATATTTTTTCAAGGTACCATGCTGACAGGTATGTCGAAAAAAGAATCGGAGAAGCTAGAGATAAGAGCAAGGAGTACGATTCGACTTTGTCTTGTAGATTCAATATTTTTTAATGTCTCAGGTGAATATTCATCCAAGAAACTATGAGACAAGTTGGGGAGATTGTACCAGTTGAAATCCCTAGTAAATGTTGATTAATTGGGTTGGTTTCCATTGATGTCAACCCTTGAAGCAAGTCCGTTAGAAATTTTTGGTAGCCCCAAAAATATGGTTAAGGGACTCAATATTTTTGAGGTATAAAGGTACACAGATCAATGTATTTGTAGGTAATACCATTCTAGATGGATAGTATAGGTCATGTCATTTCCCTTGATATGTGGAACACCACATAACTCCTCACGGTTAAAGACTTATGGACTTGTGAAGTTGGAGAACCCTCATGAGTTATCTAGAAGCCCCTATAAGGTCAAAGAAGTCAATTTATTCTAGAATCTCCTAGAAGAAGTTTACTAGTCAAAGTGGTTGTAACTAGGATTTAATCATGAGTTAATTTATTGCAAAAAGAAAATAATTAAAAAATAAAATAGTTGCAACTAGAAGTGGTGAGTTTACTATTTTTGGATAAAGTGGTTATAAGTGGAAAAGTGGTTATAAGTGGGTTATCCCTAAAAGAAGGAAGTTGGGTATAGCTAGTTAGAAGGAAACCCCTTGAGGAAGCTACTTGGAGAGTATAAATAAGAGAGAAAGGGTATCCTATTATGATGCAAGAGAATCACTCCACCTCATCAGCACCAACAAAGAAGTGCATCAATGCACTAGGAGGGAGAGGATCTCAAAGAAGGAAGCACCAATCCTTTCGAAAATCAACCTAAAATTAAAATTTTAAATGTAATTAAATGCTTGAGGGCTCAGGAAAATTTGAGCCATGCATTTAAACAGGATGAAGTTATTGTAATATGTAATGTCACCTTTAATGTCTGATAGGTTGTTGGCTCTAGATCCAATTCGGACTAGATGCCCATTGAATGTAATTCAATGCAACTTAAATGTGAGTAGGTGGATGGAGGGAAGCCTCGAGGAGCCCCTCTTTTGTAAAAGATTTTTGTTTTCAAAATTCATTAGATGATTAGAATATTAGATAATGAGTGAGGAGAGAGCTCAAGAAAGGAGAGGAAGTGCTAAAGACTCTGTAGTAGTCCCACCTTTGTAAATGTTGTACATAAGCATTCATATATACTACAAAAGAAGTTTTTCCTGCATATGAGGTGTCTATGTTTTTTATATGAGTTGAATGGCTATTTTCTGAATGTATTTATGTGTTGATTCATGTATGTTGTAGATGTATGAAAATAGGTTTCATTTGTGGGTTTAGATAGATTTCTCTATCTGCAGATTTCTGAGTAGTTCTGGGATCTTAGGCTTGTGCAAGGAGTGCACACTAGAGTGTTGAAAAATCTATGAAGCTAGTGCAAGGAGTGCACTAGAAATTTGATGTGAGTTCAGAGAGAGAGCATTCTATGTGGGCACACCAGAATCATTCTAAAGCTTGGAACAAATAGTGCCATGAGTGCACATCATAGTTATTGAAGATTCTGATAGCTAGTTGGAAGAGAAGGAGGACTAGAGTTATTGAACACTCTAAGGGATATGCAAGGAGTGCATTGAGAAGGCATAAGGACTGTACGAGAAATTTGTTTTGAGTTCAAGAATTGTTTTTCCAAGAGGGCACACCAGAAGGAAAAGCTCCAGAAGGGTAAGTACTCTGGGAGGATGGAAGGAAGGGAAGGTTGATCTCTCCGGAGTCCTAAAGTCTTGAGTAGATTTGGACCGTTGATCACAAGAGGACAAACGACAACATATCCAGAGGTCCGACACTCTGGGGAAAATAGAACACAATGTAGTTTGGACTCCTAAAGGCTGGATTCAATACCAACCATCAGTTGGAGAGGATACCAAAATGATACGGTGGGCATGATTAAAAATCGTCGAATACTGAAATGAAATTTGAGTCATTGACTCGTGGAGAGAGGAGAGTCATTCAATTTGCCTCTTCAACGATCAATACTTTATGGAGGTTGTGTGTTTGGAAGCCTTCGGAAATCGTCGAAGGGAGAATCCCAATTAGCGCCTTTTGTCTTAGTGCTCAGCCACAACCCTCAATAATATGCTATTTCCACTAGAGGAAAAGAGGCTAAGGCCAAATTCGATTTTTAGGAAAAAAGGGCTTAGAGAAAATCGTCAAAGGACTGAAATGGTGCACTATTGACTAGCGCTTGGTCACAAAATTTGGTCATATGAGGAGTTGACATGGGGAAGAGGGCTAGGGGCCTAGAAAAAATTTAAAAAGAGAAGGGGGCTTAGGTAGAGCCCACAAGTTCAATGTTTGGACTTGTACAAGGAGTTTGAGGACCTGTGAACAGTAATAGGGGGCTCAACAGGGCCCAAAGAGATAATCCAGCTTCTGATTACAAACAATCCTTGACCAGGAGGTCGAGCAGACCTTGAGTGAGGGAGGGGGTATGCATCAAGTGGTATTAGAGGTGATTTTTGTCTGTAGGCAATAGGAAGGAGATGAAAAAGCATGATGTAATGCTCTATGAAAATTGTTGCAAGGAGTGCCCAGAAGGGTTGTAGGAGGAAGCCAGTGATGCCATTCATTGCAGAGAAAGAAAAGTAGACATCTAGGTGGGCTAATATAGAAGAACTAGTTGTGTTATTAGAGGCAGGTGGAATATGGCTACTGAAGGCCATAAGAAAAAATCTCAAGGAGGCCACCAACAGGTGAGCAAAAAGCAAAAGGACAAAGAGATCAAGGAGACGAGACCAAATCTCAACAAGAGAATGCAAAATATGTAGTAGGAATCATAAGGAAGGTGGAGGTAACACAGTAATTCTCATAAACAACAATGATAAAACTCCCTACGAGCTATGGAAAGGAATACTAGTAAATGTGAAGCACTTCATAGTTTTGGGAATAAAATGTTACATCAAAAGAGAAGATGAAAGAATGGGAAAGATTGATTTTCGTTTGGACAAAGGCATACTTGTTGGGTATTTGAGCACAAGGAAAGAATAATTTTTTTTCAATAGAAGTCTCAACAAAGTTCTAGAAAGAATCAATGTGATGGTTTATGAGACAAGTGGATGGAAAATAAAGGAAGAAGAAAAGGAGTCAATGGAATAGGTTCATGAAGAAGAAACAAAGGATGAAGAAGTAGAAGAAAGGGAAGATGAATAAGACTAGTTAGAAGAAAAAGAGAAATAGCAACAATATCTTCAAGTAACTCCAAAGATACCTAGGAAATGAATACATTAGAATCATCTGTAAGATTGGATCATCGGGAACATAGAGGTAGGAGTTGAGACTAGAAGAATAATTCGTTCACTAGAACAACTGCACCTATAACTCTTATCCTCAATTGAGCCAAGCAACTTTGAAAAATCCATGGATGAAGAGTTGGAATATATAGAGAACAATGACATTAGGAACTGGTTCCAAGGCCAGGGTACAAGAATGTGATCGACACAAAGTTGGTTTTCAGAAACAAATTGAATGAAGATGGATAGGTTACCAGGAACAAAGATAGATTGGTATGTAAAGGATATGATCAGGTTGAAGGTATCGACTTTGAAGAGATGTTTTCCCCAGTTTCCATAATGGAAGCAATCAGATTGATCCTAGATTATGCATGCTCCAATAATATTAGAGTATATAAGATGGACGTGAAATCAACCTTTTTGAATGGGGAACTAGAAGAAGAAGTATACATTGAGCAACCAAAAGGATTTCAGTTGTTAGAGAATGAAAAATATTTTTGCAAGTTGAAGAAGGCCTTGTATGGTCTCAAACAAGCCCCTAGAGCATGGTATTCCAGACTGGACAAATATTTATAAAATCAAGGGTTCAGGAAAGGAAATGCATACAACAACCTCTACATCAAGGTAAATCAAGATAGTATTTTGTTAATTGAACTTATGTTGATGATATTATCTTTGGAAGTGATGATGATAGGATGAGCTAGAAATTTGAAAAAGATATGTAGAATGAATTTGAAATTTCATTACTTGGAGAATTATCCTTCTTTTTGGGTCTTCAAATTTGTCAAAGAAACCAAGACATTTTTATTTCTCAAACCAGGTATATCAGAGAAATGTTAAAGAGGCTCGTAATGGAATATTCCAAACCAATCAATACTCCTATGCATACCAATTGTAAGTTAAGTAAATATGATGATTAAAATTCTATAGATCAGAGGTAGTACAGGTCAATGATTGACAACTTACTTTATGTGACAACATCCATACCAGATGTAATGCAGGTAGTTGGACAGGTCACATGATTTCAAGAAGAACCAAAGGAATCACATGTTATAACAGTAAAGACGATATTCAAATATCTCAAGGGTACATAATAGTTTGGATTATGGTATCCAAAAGGAAAGGTTCTATCACTTATTGCCTACATAGATGCAGATTGGGTAGGTTGTATTGATTACCAAAGAAGTACAAGTGGAGAAATGTTCTACTTCTGTGAGTGTTTGGTATACTGGCTAAGCAAGAAATAGTCTTCAATATCATTGTCTATAGCCAAAGCAGAGTATATTGCAACAACAACATGTTGTACATAGGTTCTATGGATGAAATAAACTTTGACAGATATACATGTTTATTATGATGAGCCCATTTTGATATATTGTGATAATATGAGCACCATCAGTATCTCAAAGAATACAATGATGCACTCCAAGACGAAGCACATCCAAATCAAGTATCATTTTCCACGGGAATAGGTTGTAGAGAAGAACATTTGAGTTAAGTATGTTGGGACCAAAGAACAAATTGCAAACATCTTTACAAAATTTCTTCTAAGGGAAGCCTTTGAGTATCTTCGTCAGAAACTTGGCATAGTTTCTGCTCCACAATGAATTTTGAATGCTATTATTATATTTCTTATATTTACACAAGGAAGCACCATAGAGAGGACAATTCAGTTTGAGGAGATTTCAGTCAGGGGGAGAAACCCCAGGGATAGTTCAGTTAGGGGGAGAATCCCCAGGGACAGTTCAGTCAAGGGGAGAAACCCTAACTTGAAGTCACCTTTTCCATTGATGTCAAAGAGGGAGAGATTTATTAGATGCATGGATAGGAAGTTAGATAGTTGGAGAGAGAAAAAAAAATGCATGTTTCGAGGGGGAGTGATGGTCACAGGGGGAGCATGAGGGATATGAATTTAGTATTGCATCAGAGTGTTTCCATCAATGCCAAAGGGGGATATTGTTGATTAATTGGGTTGGTTTTCATTGATGTCAACCCTTGAAGAAAGTCCGGTAGTAAATTTCGGTAGCCCCAAAAGTATTGTTAAGGGACTCAACATTGTTTAGGTATAAAGGTATGAAGATCAATGTATTTGTAGGTAAGGCTATTCTATATGGATAATACATCTCATGTCATTTCTGGTGATATATGGAATGCCACATACCTCCTCACAGTTAGAGAGTTATGTCCTTGTGAAGTTGGATAACCCTCATGAGTTATATAGAAGCCCATAGAAGGTCAAAGAAGTCAATTTATTCTAGAATCTCCTAGAAGAAGTTTACTAATCAAAGTGGTTGTAACTAGGAGTTAATCATGAGTTAAGTTGTTGCAAAAAGAAAATAATTACAAAATAAAGTATTTGCAACTAGAAGTAGTGAGTTTACTATTTGTGAATAAAGTGGTTATAAGTGGAAGAGTGGTTAGAAATGGGTTATCCCTAAAAGAAGGAAATAGGGTAAATTTATTTAGAAGGTAACCCCTTGAGGAAGCTACTTGGAGAGTACAAATAAGAGAGAAAGGGTCTCCTATTAGCACCTATTGAGCACATTGAATATCTATTATTTTGTAAGGTTTATTGTAGGTACTCATTGATACATCTGAAGTTACACAAGTTTGTGGTAGCAATAAGGGTCGATGGTAAAAGTTTCAGAGTTACAAAAATACTAAAAAGAACCCTACTTTTTTAGGTGTACATGGGATATAGTGGAAGAGGTCATGTACATATGTGGGATGACAGTGAAGGAGGGCACTTACATATGCGGGATGAGGAAGAGGAGGTTGCATACAATTGGGAAAATCCATGAAATATTGAGTTCATGAGAGTGCCAGGTTCTTAGAGTCTTAAAACAAGTTCCCAGGAAGGTATAGAGTGATCAAGTACAACATATCTATCTATAAGTTCAAAAGGTATGTCATATTCTTATGTGTAGTTGGATATTGTTTTCTACATGATATATGGTTATGGGAGTTTGAGGATTTTTCCTAGAGAGACTGTTGGTTGTATGACACTCATTGTATGAGATAGATCAACAAAAATACAACATTGGTATGTTTGGTATTCATCATTGTTACATCTTTATTAGGTTGAGTGTTGAGGCATATCTTGTATTTATTGGTACATGGTTGAGGGTTTTTGGTTGTGATGTGTTGGTGAATTTGTTGGTGTAGTTTGAGGCTGAATATCAGTGAGGGTTTGATGTCCAGTCCATGTGAGGGTTATTACACTTGATCATGATTGTATACATATGTATTGAACATTACTATAGAGACATAGATGCACTTGGTTAAGGTATATGTATGATGATGTATTCATATGGAACAACTATATATTGGACACAGTGACAGGTTACAGGTTGATGTGACAGAGGAAAATTAGTGTCTAAGTTTCATAAAGGTGAAAACCCTATATTTTCTGAAGATATACGTAGGCTACAATATAGACAGTTTGCGCACATTCACAGGATATAATATAGATAGATCATGTACATATGCGAGATCCAACATATACAGGTCATGTACCTATTGGTATTTTTTGGTACATGTTGATTACTGGTACAGTTTGATTACATGTTACTGGTACAGGATTATTACATGTTATTGGTATAGGTTGGTTATAGGTTGTTGGAACATATTGGTACATGTTTACAATGGTATATCTGACAGTGACAATGTGGTAGTGGTTTAATCATTTATTTGACACTTATATTTTAGGGAGGTTGGATGGAGCAAGGATAGGTGGTTGTAGCTGGATAACATAGGGATTGTATCCTCCTTCTAGTTATAGTTAGAGAAATGGGGAGTTGGAGCTTCCCTCAGGTTGTAGCCTGGAAATTTAGGAGGTTGGAGCATCCTTCCAGTTGCAACTAGAGAACAAAGGATGTTGGTGCTTCAAATAAATGTAATTCTTAAAGACATATAAGAAAAACCATTCTGTGGTTTTCTTCCGCATTGGGTTTCCACATAAAAATACTGGTGTACTATGTATGTGTATGATTTCTCATTGTTCATGGTTCATTTATTCTGCGCTTGTTGAATGGTAATGGTAAATTTATCATAAAGATAAACAAAACTTATATACTTTGGTTAAAAAGGATTAAATTTCTCTATTACTAATTCACCCCCCCTCTTAGTAATCCAACAATAAATAAGTTGTTTCTCAGAAGTAAATTGCATCTTTTGAGGATGAGTGAGGGTAGTTCAGTGCCTATTCATTTAAATGAGTTTAATACCATTACAATCCAGTTATCTTATGTGGATATTAAAATCACTAAGGAGGATAAATTTATTAGCCTATTATGTTCTTTTCCAGACTCCTGGGATATCTTAGTCGTAGATATAGGGAGTAATACAACCACATTAGTGCTAAAACACATGGTTGCATATCTAATGTTAGAAGAAATGAGAAGGAAGAACATGGAAGGATTGAACAAATATAGTTTAGTGGTGAGAGGTCAACCGATTGATAGAGACAAAGGAAAATTCTCTAGTAGAAAGTCTAAGTCGAAGGGTAGATCTAAATCCCATATTCAGTCGACAAGAAGATATTGGAAATGTGGTAAATATGGGAATTACAAAAGGAAAAACAAGTTGAAGGCTATGAAAGTCAATACAAGATCCGACGAGATGAATTCTACTGAGAGAAATATGAATCCAGATAAGGGAGGTGATGTGTACCTGGTGTCGACCAATACACAGTCAGATCAAGATGTTTGGTTGATCAACTCGGGAGCATCTTATCATATGAAAAAACATAGAGAATGGTTCTATGAATATGAAAAATATGAAGGAGGAGAGTATTCTTGGGGGATGACTCGACAACCAAAATTGTTGGGTGAGGAAGAGTTCGACTGATACTATAGGATGGGAGGCGTATAACCCTTTCAGGTGTTCTACACATTTTGGGTTTGGTAAGAAACCTGATATCTATAAAAAATATGAGTGATGCAGGGGTGCACACTCTATTTCATAAGGATTCATGCAATATGGTCAGTGGTATGGTCTTAATGAAAGGAGTTCAGATTGGAACCCTATACAAGTTGCTAGGGAGTGTCGACTTGACTAGATGCAACAACACAATTTTTATTGAAGTTGACTCGACTTGAATTGGGCTAAGTCAATTCAAACCGACTACAAGTCATCATAAAGTCGACCCGACCATGCTATGGCATGGGAGGATGGGACACCTTGGAGAAAAAGGACTTCGAGCTATGCATAACAATGGTATGGTCAAAGGCCTCCAAAAGAAGCTATAGCTCAAGATCCAAAGGAAAATAAGCAGTAAGATTGGCCAACTGTCCCAAAATTTTGTAACTATGGCTATGTCTAAGTAATCACAGATTGTAAGAAATAGCTAGACTAGTTAGTTTTTATTAAATATCAGCAACAACTTTTTGGAACAAACCCATGTAGTAAGCTATCTGAAATACTAGTTGTTGGGTCATTGATCCGACACCCCTCTTTTTAATTAGTAACTCCGGTCATGCCTTTTTATATATAAAAATCATCTTTCAGTTTCTGTAAAAAAAAAAAATCAATGGTATGGTCAAAGAATTTCCTAAATGTAATTTAGAAGTCAATTTTTGTGAAAATTGTATATATGGAAAAAATTTCAGGCGAGGTTCTGATCTAGAGCGACAAGGGAAAATGGGATTCTAGAATTGGTTCATAGTCATGTGTTTGGATCTATTTCATTTCCTTCACTTGGTGGGTTCCTGTATTATGTTTCCTTGATAGATGATTTTCCCAGGAACACATGGATATATTTCCTAGGGAAAAAATCATAGGTTTTCAATAAATTCAAAGAGTTTAAATATCTTGTAGAAAACCAGACAGATAAGAAGATTAAGGTGTTGAGGACTAACAACGATGGTGAATTCCATGGAAAA
Organism: Picea engelmannii; assembly: GCA_009831015.1. Classification (NCBI taxonomy): domain Eukaryota; kingdom Viridiplantae; phylum Streptophyta; class Pinopsida; order Pinales; family Pinaceae; genus Picea; species Picea engelmannii. The sequence continues at coordinate 578,643 of ML778467.1, forward strand.
TAATTTGATCATTTTTGCAAGAAGTGTGGCATAGCACGCCAAAATACCACACTATATACCCCACAACAAAACAAAGTTTCTAAGAGAATGAAAAGAACATTAATGGGAAAGGAAATGAGCATGATCAGTGGTGCTGGCCTTGCACAAGAATTCTGGGAGGAGGAAGTTGAAACTACAAAATATCTATTGAATGTGTCTCCTTCATCAGTGCTAGTCAACACGACTCCACATGAGGTATGGTCGGAAAAGAAGCGTTCAGTTTCACATATCAAAGTATTTGGCTGTAATGCATGTGTGCATGTTCCCCAGGAAAAGAGGAACAATATGGATAAGAAGGCATTCATGTGTATTTTCATTGGATACAAAGAAGGAATGAAAGGATATAAGCTCTAGGATCCTGCATCAAGGAAAACAATGTACAATCGAGATGTGGTTTTCATAGAATTCAGAAGTAATTTTGAGCCTGAAGAAATTGTTCAGACTGAGAATAATCCATAGAAGGTGTAGTCTGAATAGAGGAATGAAGACGATGATTCATATGATTCGACTGAATCAGAAGAAGAGGTGGAACAACCGACCCCATTTGTAAGGAGGTCAAAATGAATAACAAAACTAGTCGAAAGGTATAGTTTGCCCGACTTCCATTGCATATTTGTGTTAACTTCCAGCGACGATAAGCTCAAGTTGGTCAGGGAGGAAGTAAACTTAGCCTAGGGAAAACTATGAAAGGATTCTATGATCGAAGAGATGGAATCCTTGCACAAGAATCAGACGTGGAACTTAGTCAAATTACCTAGTGGAAGAAATCTCATTGGTAGAAAATGGGTATTCAAGAAGAATATGAATATAACACATCAAGTCATAAAATTCAAAGCTCGACTGGTAGAGAAATGATATTCCCAAGTCGAAGGAGTCGACTTCGGTGATATTTTTTTCCCTATCACAAAATTAACTTCCATTAGAGTACTAACGTCTCTGGCTACAAAATTTGATCTAGAAATAGGACATATGGATGTGAATATATCACTCCTACATGGGGACCTAGAATAGGAAATCTACATGAAACATCCTAAAGGATTTGTAGTAAATGGAAAGAAACATCTGGTGTGCAAACTAAAAATATCCCTTTATGGTCTAAAGAAATCACCAAGGATGTGGTACCAAACGTTCGACACATACATCCTTAGTTTGGGGTTTGCGAGAAGAAAAGTTGATCATTGCATATATTCCAAAGAAGAAGGTGGGAATTTCATATATGTAGCATTGTATGTCGAAGGCATGTTACTGATTGGAAACATCATGAACACAATAAAGGAGGTGAAGAAGCAACTATCCTCCAAGTTCGACATGAAGGATCTTGGTGAAACTAACTTCATTTTGGGAATGGATATTAAGACAGATCAAGTAACTAGAAATCTCTGGTTGAACCAAACGAATTATATTGAAACAATTTTTAAACATTTCAACATGCAGGATTGCAAAATTGTGAAGGTGCCAATTCCTATGGGAGAAAGGCTAACTTTTGAACAATGTTCAAGGACACATGAGGAAATATAGTAGATGGCACGTGTTCTCTATGCAAGTGTTGTTGGTAGTCTAATGTATGTGCAATGGAAGCGTGGTGGGACCATAACCTATTGGACTAAATGCCACACCTCTCGTGGACTAACTGCCACGCTAGGAACATGGGACTAACCTCCCACTCAAGGTGATGTTGCTAATTTGGAAGTTTACTAACACCTACGGGTTTTGGTGTAATGACAAATTGGTATCAGAGTTGGTTACTTCAGAACTCAGTTTAATCACTTGAAGTTTGGTCTTTTATGATGGATAAGAAATCTGAATTTACAAAACATGGATTACCTCTATTTGATGGACATAACTATGCCTTTTGGAGTATCAGCATGAAATTGTTTTTGCAAGCTCAAGGAGTATATGTTTGGAAAGCTATGTTGAATGGATATAGTGTTCCAACAAGAATTCCAACAGATGTTGCAGGTAATAAACTTTATGAAAGCAATTCCAAAGCTATGTATGCAATACTTGGAGGTTTAGCAGGGTCAAAATTTATTAAGGTTATGCACTGTGTGTCAGCAAAAGACTTATGGGACAAGCTGAAAAATGTTTATGAAGGAGATACTAAGGTGAAGAATGCTAAGTTACAGTCATATAGGAGTCAATTTGAAATTTTGAAAATGGAATAATCTGAAGATATAGAAACTTACTTACTTCCTTCGTATTGATGAATTATTTAATACCATGAGAGGTCTAGGAGAAGAAGTTAAAAATGCTAATATTGTACAAAATGTATTTAGATCTCTACCTATACGATTTGATCCAAAAATATATGCTTTAGAAGAAAGAACTGATCTTGCTACTTTATAAATGGATGAACTACATGGGATACTAATAACATATGAGATGAGGACCTCTGGTGAGAATTCTACCAAGAAATAAGTAGCTTTCAAGGCAACAAAGAAGGAAAAGAAAAAGGTTGAGGTAGAAACCAACAATTATGGAGATTTAGAAGAGGATATGGAAGAAGCTAATTTTGACAAAAATCTAAAAAAGGGTACTGGAAAATACAAAGGTAAGATTCCACTTAAATGTTTTGGTTGTGGTAGAATATGACATTTTTCTTCTAAGTGTCCTTTCAATAATCACTCTGATGGTGAAGAAGAAAGAAACAAAAAGAGTAAATAATACAAGAACAATTATAAGAAGTCTTTTCAAAGAAACTCATATAAAAAGAAAAGTCTATTTATTAAATATGTTAGTGACTCTTCAGAATCAGATGAAAGCGATGTTAGCTCAGATATAATATTGTTTATGGCTATATAAAATCATAATGATAAAGTTAATAAAGAAGAAGAAGGTGAAGTTGATTTGGAAGCTGAGCTTGTAGGTGCTTTGACTGAACTTAGAAAGGTAAGAAGAGAATGCAAACATTTCAAAGAATAAACTAAGAACCTTGAAAATGAGATACATAAATCTAACAAGTTGATAGAAAGCACTGAAACTATGATAATTGATTTAAAGCTCAAAACAAAAGAAGCTAGAGTAACTGAGGAAGCACTAAACAATTTGCTTGTAGAAAATGAAAAGGAAAATGATGGTTTGAAACTTGAAGTTGTCTCATTAAGAAATAAGGTAAAAGAAAATAACATGGATGATAGCTCAAGGATTTTGAAACAGATTATTAGTAATCAAAGACCAACAAATGACAAAATTGGAATTGGTTATAAATCTAAGGTTACTAATGCAAGTACTAGTACAAGTTTTGAAAAAGTGGGTATAGGACATAAAAATGTGAAAAACACTAGAAAGCAGATGGAATCAGTAAAGCAAGAAGGAAATCAGACTTCAACAGTACATAGAAGAAGCTATGACAAGAACATGAACAGGTTTGATGGCTATTATTTCTTTTGTTACAAGTATGGACATAAAGCTACTTTTTGCAATGCCTTTTCAAGAAACATAATTGCACATAAAAATCATGACAAATCTAGGTTTGATTATGGAAAAAGGCATGATAGAACCATTCAAAATAGTGTGAAAAATTCCTATAACAAATTTGATGTTTTAAGGTTTGAGGGTGAATCTCATAGGTGTAATAATTTTGGACATGTGTCAAGAAACTGTCCAATGAACTTTCAGAAATCTATTGAACCTAATTACACTAATCTAAAAGCTAGATGGTGGAAAAAGAAAAGTGACCATTTAGAATCTGAAAAATGCACTCTAGATTTACAGGCTGATCATAAAGTAAAATGGTGTGTGGATAGTGGATGTTCAAAACATATGACAGGCATAAAACATAATTTTGTTACATTAGATGAAGGAAAATAAGGTACAATCACTTTTGGTAATGAACAATCAGCTAGGATAATTGGAAGAGGTACTGTGTGTTTGAATAAAAAAAATAATATGGCTGAAAATGTCTTGTTGGTTGAGGATATGGAGCACAATTTATTGAGTGTAAGTCAAACTTGTTATAAAGGGAATTATATGATTTTTTATTCTAAAAATTGTCAAATCAAAGATGTCAAAACAAAGAGGTTATTTGGAACATCTACAAGAACACCTAACAACATTTACATACTAAATGAGAAAAAAGAAAATTGTTATATTGGGAATGAAGATGAAAGTTGGTTGTGGCACAAAAGGCTTGGGTATATTAACTTTGAAAATATGATTCAATTAAACAAAAAGGAAGCTATAAGAGATTCACCTATCATGAAGAATATTACGAGTTCTATTTGCAAACTGTGTCAACATGGTAAACAAACTAGAGTTAGGTTTAATACCAAATAAAACTCTACAACAAAACCTTTGGAAATAGTACATGATGATGTTTGTGGACCTATGAGGACAACATGATTAAATGGTGAAAGATCTTTTCTGTTATTTGTGAATGACTTTACTTGGATGACTTGGATGTTTCTCTTGAAAAAGAAATCTGAAACATTCAATTGTTTTCAAATTTTCAAAGAATTGACTAAAAATGAAATTGACATGAAAATTAAATGCTTAAGATCAGACAATGGGGGAGAGTTTGTTTCTAAAGAATTCAATAAGTATTGTGATTATAATGGTATCAAAATACATTTTTCTGTTACTGAAAAACCTCAACAAAATGGTGTTGTTGAAAGGAAAAATAAGACTGTTATGGAGATGGCAAGAACAATGCTAAATGAATCTAAACTGAGTAACATACTTTGGCCTCAAGATGTCCATACTTCTATTCATATTCTGAATAGAAGCTTGTTGATAAATAACTATGATAAAACACCTTATCAATTATCGAAAGGTAGGCCAGCAAGTGTAAAATACTTTAGAATCTTTGGTAGTAAGTGTTACATAAAGAAAGTTGATAAAAATATGGGAAAGTTGGATTCTAGAACGGATGAAAGTATTTTAGTTGGATATTCATGCTCAAGAAGAGCTTATAAGTGCTACAATTTCAGATTTAAGAAAGTTGTTGAAGCCATAGATGTTAAATTTGATGAATCTTCATTTTTAAAATCCAAAACTGAACAGAAAGATCATCAGACATATGAAATAGATGAAAAACTGAAAATGGAAGAAGAATCAAGTGATATAGAGGAAACTAAATCAAATAACAATGAAAATCTGATTCCTACTTTGGTGCAGGGGTCAACTCCATCTAAGAATCCAAACAAAAGGGTGCAAAGAAATCATCTTGAAGAGAAAATCATTGGTGATATACATGAAAGTGTTGAAACTAGAAGCAAAAGGAAAGAATCCCGTTCAAATCACAAAAATGTATTATATTACTCTCTCTGTTTGAACCCAAGAATGTTGAAGAAGCAATCAATGATGAATACTGGATGAAAGCAATGAAATAAGAGATTAGTCAAATAGAAAAGAATGAGACATGGGAATTGGTTCCTAGACCTTTAAATAAGAATGTTATTGGGGCTAAATGGGTCTTCAGAAATAAGTTGGATGAAGTAGGTAAGGTAACTAGAAATAAAGCTAGACTGGTTTGTAAAGGGTATGCACAGGTAGAAGGCATAGATTATGGAGAAAATTATGCTCTTATTGCAATAATGGAATCCATTAGGATGATTTTGGCTTATGCTAGTTCCAAGCACATTAAATTTGATCAAATGGATGTAAAATCTGCATTTTTAAATGGTGAATTAGAGGAAGAAGTATACATGGAACAACCAGATGGATTTCAGGTGCAAGAAGTAGAAAATCATGTTTACAGGTTGAAAAAGGCTTTGTATGGGATAAAGCAAGCTCCAAGAGCTTGGTATTCCAGGCTTGATAAATACTTAAGGCAACAAGGATACAAAAAAGGCAAAACTGACAATAATCTTTACATTAAAGAAGAACATGATAGCTTGGTCATTGTTGAGATTTATGTAGATGATATTATTTTTGGGAGTGATAATGATCAACTTAGACAACAATTTGCTGAAAGTATGTAGAATGAGTTTGAGATGTCCATGCTTCGTGAAATGAAATTTTTCTTAGGTCTTCAAATCACTCAATCTGATGAAGGTATTTTCATTTCTCAAACTAAATATATCAATGAAATGCTCAAGAAATTTTAAATGTAGGATTGTAAACCAGTTGGCACTCCCATGGTTACTGGATGTAAGTTAAGTCAAAATGATGATTATGAAAATGTTGAGTAGACAATGTATAGATCTATGATTGGTAGTCTTCTATATGTTACAACTACAAGGCCTAATGTTATGCATGCAGTTTGTCAAGTTGTTAGGTTTCATGCCTCTCCTAAAGCTTCTCATTTACTTGCAGTCAAAAAGATTCTCAGATATATTAAAGGGACAACAGAGTATGGTTTATGGTATCCTAAGGGTAATCAACTTGATTTGTATGCTTTCACTGATGTTGATTGGGCAGCTTGTGTTGATGACAGGAAGAGTACTAGTGGAGTAGCATTCTATCTTGGAGGATGTCTGGTGAGTTGGTCTAGCAAGAAACAATCAACAGTTTCCCTTTCTACTGGTGAGGCATAATACATTGCAGCTGCAAATTGTTGCACTCAGGTTCTCTGGATGAAACAAATGTTATCAGAAATAGACATTGATTATGATGCTCCCATTCCTATTTTCTGTGACAACACCAGTGCCATTAGTATCTCTAAAAAAATAGTTATGCATTCCAAAATGAAACATATTCTTATTAAATTTCATTTTATCTGAGAGCAGGTTTTAAGTAATATCATTAAGCTAGAGTATGTTGGTACAAAATATCAGATTGCTGATATCTTTACTAATCCCTTACCTAAAATGAAATTTGAAAGTCTCGGGGATCAGTTGGGGGTTTGCATTCTGTAATTTTCTTTCTCTTTCCTTATACTTAGGATTGCAGGTTTCCATGGTGCATATTTTAGCTCTGTTATTAGAATTTTGGCCCCTCTACAATACTTTTTCCTGGTTGGTTGCAGTTTGCACAAATTCATGTCTTGTTGATAGGGAGAGTTGATGTTGTTTCAGCTATTGTACAAGTGATCTTTTCTTGGTATTTCTGACAGGAGGAATATGATTGATCCTTTGCCATCGATGACAAAAGGGGGAGAACAGGTTTAAGTTTGCCATCGATGTCAAAGGGGGAGTTTGTTGGCCAAATTACACAGAGTGAATGGGCATTATTGCCATTGATGCCAAACTTCGCATTATTGCATTTATGAGTAAGAGTTTGATTTGCATTAGTTGGACTAGCAACCCAATTAACCAAATGAATAGGTGGTCAAAGGCTTAGTTAAAGAGGCAAGGAAAAATGCACTATAAGTTATATGACCAAAGCTCATATGTTAAGGAAGTTTGCCAGATAAGTAAGACAAAATTTAACGTTAACAACTACAACAACTAATGAAAACACTTCCTGATGAAATTTATGATCTTGGTAAGAGAAAGATAAACACAGAGAGAACAGACTGTGTTCAAGAACTCGGTGATGGGTTTTTAAGAAAAAAACATAGAGATTCAAAAAAAAAAAATTATTGGAACTCTGCTGCTCATTTGCCGAAGAGAAAAACGTAGAGATTCAAAAACGTTTTTTTTCTTGGAACTCTATTGCTCATTTGTCGAAGAGAAAAACGTAGAGATTCAAAAACATTTTTTTTCTTGGAACTCTGTTGCTCATTTTCCGAAGAGAAAAACGTAGAGATTCAAAAACATTTTTTCTTGGAACTCTATTGCTCATTTGCCGAAGAGAAAAATGTAGAGATTCAAGAATGTTTTTTCTTGGAACTCCGTTGCTCATTTTCCAAAGAGAAAAACATAGAGATTGAAAAACGTTTTTTCTTGGAACTCTGTTGCTCATCTTTTGAAGAGAAAAACGTAGAGATTCAAAAACGTTTTTACCTGGAACTCCATTATTCATTTATTGGAAGGAAAACACAGGGGTAAATGTGTTTGAGAAAGTTAGAAAGTGCAAAGGTATGTGTTTGTTTTCTTGATTGTGAAAAGTCCAGAGGTTAATAGTTGATTTTCTCCTTAAATGAGAAATGCATAGAGAAGACGTACACTCTGATGTTGCATATTGTATGGTTATTTTTACACTGAATAAACTCTGATATAGATCTAGAATAGAGGTATGAAATGCTTGATTGATTGAGCAATTACATCTAAGGTAAATACATTAAATAGTTAAAGGATGTCTTTGTAATTCAAATATATATTGAGGTCATTATTTATTGCAATGAATATTATCTATAGATTTTATTTCCAGGTTTATAACAGAGTAATCATGAACATATTGAGCTGATCAGTTTTGGCATTAACAGAGTGTGAACAAAGTTGCATGTGAGTAAGATGCGTGTTGGTTGAAAACAATAACAGGTTTGACTAAGATGGAATTGATGGCTACAAGTTTGTTTTCATGGAAAGAAATTAACAAAAGGATATTGATAGTTTAAGAAGAGTGTTTGAAACATGTTGAAGCCAATACTAAGGGAGGAAGGGAGGAGCTAGGGAGACTAGTCGTCTCATTGCAAGTTGAAGCTTGCATTCAGGCAATAGAATCTGTCTTTCAGTAGGTGTTGAAGATAAAGAGGTAGTAGCCTCATCTGAGTAGTTGCTCAGACAAAATTTGATGTAACTGAAGTAGCTTTCTTGCTTTACATCCACAAGAAGAAGATTTTTTTCCCTTTATGGGTTTCCTCATAAATATTTTGTGTCTCTGTCCATTTCATGTGATTGATGGTTACTAATTCATTTTCATTGAGACAAAATATTTATTAGTTTTTAAGCTGCATTAAAGAAGTAATCTGTGTTAAAGAGATAAAAGTGAAAATTGTGTATGCAACTGATTCACCCCCC
>ML778467.1:593056-632835 GCA_009831015.1 Picea engelmannii
CTAGGAGGTATAATTACAAATAATGGCCTAAAGCTAACATAATTAAAATAACATTACTAATCTAAATTACAACTAATGGCCTAAATCCGACATAAATAAAATAGCATTACTAATCTAATATGCCCCAATTAAGGGGTAATGAGCCAACATTAGGGCTTAACAAAGGACACATGAGGAAATATAGGACATGGAACATGCTCTCTATGCAAGTGTTGTTGGTAGTCTAATGTATGCGATGGTATGCACTTGAAAAAACATTGTCCATGCAGTGGGAGTGTTGAGACGATACATGTCGACACCTAAGAAGGATCACTGGAAAACTATCAAGAGAGTATTTAGGTATTTCTGTGGCACAAAAGATTATGTTATATGCTACCAAGGAAAACCTAGAGGTGACAATGAATTAAATGTACATGTATTTATCGATGTCGAATGGCATGGAGATATGGATCGACGAAGGTCGACCAATCGATATGTATTCAAATTGTTCAGTGGAGCAATTGGTTTGATGAGTAAGCGACAAGAAGTCATAGTCCTGTCAATAAAAAAATCTGAATACATGGAAGCCACTCATGGAAGAAAAGAAGCAGTATGTATGAAAAGGCTATGTTCAAGAATCAAGTTTGAGCAGAGAGCTATGAAGATAAGTTGTGACAGTCAAAGGACAATATTTCTAGCAAAGAACCCAAATTATAATTCTAAGACTAAGAACATTGATGTACAATACCATTTCATGAGAGATATGGTGGAAATAAAGAAGGTGATGTTGGAGAAAGTAGACATGTTGGAAAACATAGTAGACTCTTTGACCAAGTCTATGAATGTTGCTAGGTTCTCTTAGTACAAAGAGGTAATGGGAATTGTCTCCCTAGGTTTTTGAATGAGAGTTAAGGGGTCTACCGGTTTCAAAAAAAAACAAAACAAGTGGGAGAATGTTGTTTTGTTATTCTTTGCAATGAAAGTCTAGTTGAGGTGGATCTACTAACAGTCGAATTCAAAGGTTGAGGTGGTTCAACCGGGTAAATTCGAAGTCCAAGGTTGAGGTGGTTCGACTGGGAAAAGCTGAAGACGAAGGTTGAAGACATCAACAACAATTCAAAGAGGTCAAATGACAAGAGGTATACAAGTCGACATGTGGCAATCGACTGAAGACCAAATGAAGGATGACTAGTAATCCGACTTGGTGGTTAACTGTAACAAAATCTTGAGATTTGTGGGATTTGTAGCCAATGATCTTCATGGATATGTAACCATTTTTGGGAACCTTTTATTTAGGGTTTTTCCTACTATAAATCCTATAAAGAAGGCATGTTGTAATACCATAAAGGATAATCAAATATGATGATGAATATCTAATCGCCAAAAATCAATAATCATAGAGGTTGTTGATCATGTAGATGTAATTCGAATTGACTACAAGGTTGTTTTTATGTAAATCAATAAGATATGATGTCAGTTGTGTCTTAAGTGTGGACCGGGGTTAGACATGTAGCCTTTTATTCTGAATGAATAAGACAACAAGAGAGAATGACACTCAAGGAATGTTGGTTTTCCTGGTTTGGATTTCAAGGGTAAAATATATGTGTATTGTGTGTTTGATTTGTCATTTACTTTCTTGATTAAACCATTATTCCTCTCTTCTTCTAGGCTTAGAGTGGAGGTGTTCATAATTTCCTAACAAGAATATATCATACCGATAAAGAGGAACATAATGCATATGTGATAATGATTATAAATGGTAAGTATAATTCATACTTCAAAAGGAAGAATTTCATAAATTGAAGTTGATTCCATAGTTGGACAAGGTTCATGAACTGCTTGTGATAATAGAAAAAGGTACCACAATGTGGATGCCAAGGTAGTTGGAAAATATGACATAAATGAAACATTTAAGTATGCTAAAAATGTCAATCAATTATGTTGATAAAGGGATAAAAAAGAGCAGAGCCAAATTAGTATTCAACTGCTATAGAGTCTGAATGGCTTGCGAAGGTAAATCAATAGAGATTCTCACATGAAACATGAAGCCAACAGGTGAAGAATGTCATTAATGGGCACAAAAAGGAAAGGTAAGACTTCATACCCATGAAGGAATAAATGTAATGATGGATGAAGAGCTTTCCACAAAAGAAAATCAAGGAACTCATAGATGATGAGGGATTCCTGGGATGGGTGAGTTATCTCTGAGAGAAGACATAGGAATTCTTGAAAAATAATTCTTATCTAGGAATGAACCACTTTTTCTAAAAATTGCATAGTGGAAGTACTGTACAAGTATAAATAATTCAAGGGATATGGTAATAAAGGTTATTCATTGAAAGTTCCAATGGAGAAACATAACATCCCATTAGGAGAAAATTGGTCTTGAGAGGATAAGACAGGGCTTCATAGGAAAGTACTCAAATGAAGTGGAGAAAAGAGTTCAAACTTTGGAAAATCCAATGGAAAACCACAAATAGTGGTGATGGATGGAAGGTTATATCAAGGTAACATTCTAACATGATTTTCCTAATTGGTTGGTTTCTAGTATTCGGTCTATTACAATTCGTTTTAGGTTGTGGCCAATAGGGAATATTGGATGGAAATGTAGAATGGATAAGTGGAATTGGATGGAAAAGATTTAGATAAAGGAATAATAGTGAACAAATGAGAAGAATGACAAAGCATAGGGCTGCAAGGATCTAGAAGGATTCAAGGACAACTTCATGGGGCACAAGAAGAAGAAAACATATATGCACTAGAGTGCATGATAGAAGTGATGCACGAGGAATAAAATGAAGCCAGAATACATGTGCACGAGAAGACATTATAGGATTAAATTATTGGTGCATATTGATGTGCATTAGTGTTCATTGGTATATTACATTTTCTTCCATCTGTCTAAGGGTGATAACTAGTGTTGAAAGCTAGTTGTGTGCCACATCTCACAAACAAAATTTTCCATAAATTTGATGTGAACTTAACATCTCAATTTGAAATGATTGTCTTGGGAATGTCATGCAGTATGAAAATTTATTTCATGAAAATATTTTCAACATCTATTTCTTTGTAAGTGGATTTAATATAGATAAAGTGAGCTTCCTTACTCAACTTATCCACCACCACCAGTATTCCATCATGTTGTTTGGTTGTCCCAGGTAGTTCTGTGATGAAGTCCATGGAGATGACTTCTCACTTCCATTGTAGAATTTGTATAGGCTTCAATAGTCATGTTGGATGCCTATGTTAAAACTTGGCATGATGGCTTTCCAAATATTTGGTGATATAATCTACAATATATTTCTTCATTCTAGTATATGAATACAATTTCTTCACTGTTGTTATCATTTTTTGATATCTTGGGTGGCCTACATAAAGATTATTATGGAACTCATTCATTATGATATCCCTTAATTCAACTAAGTTGTATATGTACAACCTTATATTGTACACCAACAACCCATCTTCAATTAGATGATTTCCTTTTCTTCTTTCCCCCCTTGGTTCTTGTTCCAAATTTTCCTTCATCATCTCAAAATGTTCATTTTTCTTCAGATAAATATGAACCTATGTTTTAGATCGGATTCACATACACTATTTGTTGTTATGTGTATTGTTTGCATGGTTATGATGAGTGCATCTGCTACTCAATTCTCTGACTTGCCAATAATATCCATCCATCAAGATTGTATGGAATTTAAACATGGTTGATTGAAAAATTATCTTATCTCGCTACGGTCTATCATTAATACAAACCTTCTTCCCAAAAATAATGCATCCATATCTTCAAGGCATGTACAATGGTTGTGATATCCAAGTCACGAGTGACATAGCATTTCTCATGCTCATTCAATTTTCTAGATTCATAGTTTATCACATGTCCCTCTTGCATGAGTGTTAGCGAGAAAAACACCCCTTAAGACTACACTAGGGTTTAGAATGTAGGTAGATCACAACCATCTAAAATTGAACTAGTTCTCTAACTACCCCAAACATACCCAAGACATATACAAGAAAAATAAAAATGAGAAGGATCGGGTAACTGTACCTCTACTCCACGTCCGGTGATGATCCTCTCGTGCTTGATAGCTTCGTTGACTGCACGCCTCCTCCCAAGGTTGTCCTGCATTCAAAGACAAAAAAATAGAAATCTAGAAGCATGCAATCCATATACAAATAAGGTTTAGACGTTAGAATATCAAAACATAAACCATTAACAACATTCAACACACCATGATTTGGGACAAGAAAAGTACTTATTTTATTGATAATACAATGATTACTTACAACCAAAGCCAGATACTGCTCCATGAACCTAGTTTGGGCTCCTCTTCATCAAGCTCCAAGCACACCTTTGTATGGATTCTCCTCTCAACCTTCTTCTTAGGAAGTAAAATGGGTTTATGATGGAGGAAGAAGGGAAAATTGGGGAATTCTGAGGAAATTCTCACAAAAGGGTTGTAATTACTTGGGGCAAGGAGGGGATGTGAAACAGGAAGAGTTTCATTGTTCTTATTTATAGATGTAAAATGAGGCCCAAACACCTCCTTTTATATGGGAAAAGGATGGTTATTCAGTTGGGTGACGAGCTATAGGCGGTGGATTAGTTGGGAAACTACCCAATAGCCTGTAATATCAACGAATTCCTTGCAATTTTTTATTTTTTGCAACTTTTGAAAGTATACGCAGGATGTAGTGGTGAAACATGACTACATACATGGTCTGTAGTGGTGCAACAAGCATATGTACACTGACAGTAGTGGTGCAGAGTGCGTACATCTTCAAAAAATGGGTTTTTTAGAAGAGAAACTCAATGATGGCTTGGCAAAAAATGCAAGTAAGAGGGCCAAAGGCTAGGTATGCATGTGTACATAAATTTAGATATATAATAGATGCCCCCTAACGTGTGAGGTCAAAAGAGCATCTAATGGCCTAAATACATTAAAATATCTTCGCCAATGTATGAAACGAGTGAGCGCGGGACCAGAGTTCGGGAGGTGCCATCTGCAAAAATAACAATTGTCTCTCTAAGGCGAGCATACCCATGCTCGAGATGAAACAAATCATGGCTTCCAATCAAATACATTGCAGATCCATGTCATATAAATATATATAAATTGTAGCTACAAGTAATACACATCAGATCTACATCTCAAAATCAAAGATATACAAGTATAGTATCCATATTCAAGAAGCCAATAATGCCTGATGGCTAGAGATGAGGTATTTAGAGCTCGAGAAACAACTTCAAGGTCTTCAAAACTCAGGTAGGAATGTAATGTGAATGTACGACTTCGCTACCCAGAGGTCTTTAATGGCTCGTCGGGAAAATACAATAGGGTCTCGATGATCTGGCAGAGAAATTCATTGATTTTGAGCAATGACTTGATTTGACTTTTTGGGATGGTCGGGCACAAGGGAAAGAGAAAAACTACAGAACAAACGACTCAGGCTGGGTGAAACTTCCCTTGGACAAAATCACGACAGATGATCAGACTCAAGAAGCATGACATTGACATAAGTTCACGATGCAGGAGGTAACACAAACTCTCCATGTGTTTGGAAGAGTAACCAAATGGAGGAGGACACAATCCTATGTAGCAAGAACCACTTCCTAAGTTCATACTAAATCCTAATGCTTGACAAATAAATGAAAGGATGTGCTTTGTCCAAGGGTGACTCATTGTGCTGCCAAAAAATAATATATATTTCTCGTCCCCTCTTTTTGGATTTTTTTTTTTTTTTTTTTTTTTTTTNGTCTTTTTCAATTTTTAAAAGAACTTTGAAAAAGAATAAAAGAATTCTATGCTACAAAGGAGGAACGAGTGTCACAAAAAAACATACTAGTTCCAAGCACAAGGAATACACTAATGCTCAGAGCAAGGAGACATGTGTATGAAAAGGACACTCGGGGAAAATTCCTCCATGGGTCAAGGTGTCAGGTCATAGAGGCAAAGTGATACAAGGCTTCCGTATAAGGCATGCTTCAAAGGTTTAGTTGAGAGAAACATGTAGTTGACATTAGGCCAAAGACATAGAGATGAAAATGTGATTAGCAACACACAATGAAACCCCCTTCAATGTATTTTTAGCGAGCCCATAGAAGGTAAGATCGATAGTTTTTTCACATTTAGAGAGTTTGAAAAAACGTAAATGAAGACTCCACTAGGGTACCCTTTTTCGGAAATAGTCTAGTGAGTTCGAAAAAAGGGTAAACTAGAACCGAAAAGAAGTCTATTAAAAACCATTTTAATGAGTGTGACAAAGACAAGATCACTTGACAATCTTTTCAATTTTAAGGAGTATGAAAAGAGATTAACTATGGACTCACAACCTTTTTTTGGATTTAGTCTCCTTAGCCTGAAAAAGTATAAAATTTACTAAGGAGAACTCTCCCGATGAGACCAATCTCCCGAGGTGTACCTTTTTCCTCCATAATCTACAGGCCGGAAAAAGGGGTAAACTCATGCTAGTAGATGTTATTCTGGACCAATTTAACGAGTGTGAAGGAACAAGGTCACTCGACGATATTTTCAATTTTAGGGAGTCTAAAAATAGCTTAACTATGGACTTCGTGGGGATTCCTTTTTCATAAGTAATCTCCAAGGCCCTAAAAAGGTGATAAACCAAAACCAAGGAGAATGTTCCTTTTTCATAAATTTAGTCCCTCATGCCCAAAAAAGGGTTAAACTTATAGCTAAGAATACTCTTCTAGCGAACTAAAGTTCCTAGAGTATACCTTTATTCATACAATTGACCATCCAAACCAAAAAATGGGTAAACTACCACTCGACAGACGTGCCTTCAAGTTTTAGTTTTACAAGCATGAAGGGAAACAAGATCGCTCGACAATATTTACATGTTTAAAGAGTCTGAAAAGGGCTTAAAGAAGACTCCAAAAGTTACTTTTTAGTTAATCTAGACAAGAATGAAAATCACAAATGTAGTCTCGTCGGATGTTGCTTTCGAATTTCAAAGCGAGCTTGAAAGACAACAAAGCATGCTCATTTTGGGAGTCCCGAGGGTGAGGCCAAGAGTGATGGTGCATCAAATGAATTAGGCTCAATCTTGTAATCATGACAGGACTAACAAGGACTCCCGAGCCTAAAGTCATTCAAGGACAACACAGACACCAAAGTGCAACAAGGATCTATCTAGGGAATCCATGTAAAGGTAGGCTCTACCACCTAATCACGACACTTCTAAAGCAACGATGACGGTTTTGTTTTGCACTTCAGTGGGATCAATCCTATGGAAAAGAGGAAAAGACAACAAGATGCAGAAAGTGGAGGTGGAAACCTATCTTATATGCAAAACGTTGGAAAAACCGACTTTTTACCAAAGGACCTTTAAAAGTGACCCATCTCCCAAAAAGTTACCAAAACAAAAGGCAAAGTGCATTGTAACATCCAATAAGAAACTCAAGAATCAAATTAAATGATTCCTAAGCCAGAAAAAATGACAAAAGGGTTCAAAAAAGTGGCAAAAAGGGCCAAAAAAGTCTATAAATAGAAGCTAAAAACTCAATTCACCATTGTAATTTGAAAATTAACCAAAAGCTAAAAAATACCCATTTTCTAAAGAAGTTGATTCTAGGAAATTCAAAGGATGAAACAAATTTCTTCTCAGACCAAGTAAGTACAAACGCATCCCTCTTGCATTTTCATTCTTCATTTGTGCATTGTTTTTGGTTTTTTTCGGGGGGGGTGCCCTCCTAAAAAAGGGCGGCCCTACGTGTACATGGGTTGTCTAAGGACAAACTACATATGTCCGTGGGCACAAAATATTCTGCCCACGTACATATGCAACTATGTCCAAAAAAATCCGCGTACACCCTCAAAAGCATGGGAAAAATAAATATGTAAGAGCTAACTCCCCTTTGAAATTTCATGGAATAGGATGTATGTCCATTGGAGGGAGAGGGAACATGAGGAAATCGATATTTTGGTCAATGAGGACCCTAATGCCATTGTCACATTGAAACAATGTGGGCTATGGAAGTTCTACCAGTGTCTATTTATGAGGGCACAACCCAGGCTACTGAATGCCCTAGTGGATTACTGGCACCCAGACATAGAGGCATTTATGATTGAGGGGAATTCATTGACTCCAACAACTGAGAATATATACTTCTTGACTGGCCTCTCGAGGAGAGGGGAACCAGTCAATCTGTGCACATTTCCCCCTAAGCCCTTCAACATTGCTGACTACATCATGATGCATTGCGAGGTCAGCATTGAGAAATTAGATTCTCAAGTGCCTATCAACAATTTCACCAACTTGGCACTGAAGCTGATCTTATTCCTCATTGGTCGGATCACTAGATCCATGGCCCTACACCAAGCCTCCCAGGCGCACATGTATTGTGCAATGCAGTGCTTAGATGCATGTATTTTTGGCTGGAGTACGAACATGCTCACTTACATGAAGAGTCAACTTATAGAGTGCCGAGAGCATAGAAAAAAGAACATCAGGTTCGACACCATTCTATGCTCATTCTTCTTCGAGAGGGTGCCCATTCTGAGTCCAAAAGAGATAGTACGGGGGCATGTAGCCTCCTTCCCAATATGGACAACATTCCTGCCACGACAGGGGGGAGGAAGGACCATAGAGGCCTTCGATTGACTGGTTGGCACGATAGATTCTAGTGATAGAGGACTACCCCTACGCTGGAATCAACTTCTCCAGAGATCTAGACATGCATGTACCTCTCGGAGAGGAGAAGTGAGAGATAGGTACGTGTGTTTTAAATTTATTTAATTTTTTAGTTTCTTTTATATATATCATTTTTTATATGTATCAGAGTTTTTGACATCTATGTATCTATTATGTACAGACGTGGGACAAGAGTGCCTTATAGACTTCTCGAGGACTAGGTGACATCCTCGACCAGAGTTAGTACCAGCAACAATCGGAAGACCAACAGTCGTAGGGGGACCTCCAACTGGAGAGGCTAAGAGAGTTTTGAGATGGGTGGAGCATAACCTCACTGTGCTCACTTGTGAAGTTCCCATGGATGAGATTGAGGATCTCCAACCATCCATGTAGCCTCATGTAGTTGGGGTGCCATGGACTTGGGTCCAACTTTTCCAGCATTTGGCTAATGTCGTCATTCAATACGGCAGGGCCAATAGGCCCTGAGCTTAGATAGGGTGGACTCATCATGTGTCGAGGGAACCTTTTGTATATTTTTGAGGGAATAATCCCTATGATGTATACCAGATATTATTTTTTGAGGTGTTCACACCCACCTATGTACTCTGACACTTTTTGATATATATATATATATATATATATATATATATTTACATCTTTTATTGTCTTATGGATCACAATTTTTTACAAATGTATGTACATGTGTATGTGTGTGCAACATGCCAATCTAATACTTGATTAGCTAGAGTATCTGTTATTTGATTTAATCTCCTAGGAACATGGATATACATAATGTAATCAAAGAAACGTTCTAAGAGACATACCCTAAGAAAACGTCGGTGTAAAATAGGATCATAAACGTGGTAAAATCCATTTAACTGGGACATAACTAGCTGAGCATCTAAGTAGACCCTAAGGTGAGAAATTCCATGAGACAAAGTGTCACGAAGAAGCTCTATCATTACGTTGTAATCGACGACATTGTTTGTGGCATCACCTAGACAGAAAGATAGAAACTGGCCTTGAGGTTTGAATATCACCCAAGCTATGGAAGCAAGCCTCCAATTTTGTCGGCTAGCACTGTTTGTGAACCCAAGGAACACCTCTGATTCATTTGACATCTACCACAGTGAAAAAGATAACATAAATAACAACACGCCCATAAAAAAAAAAGAAAAAAAATATGTAAGAACTATACATATGTACAAGAAGTCACCCAGATGACCAACCTATGAGTAATACTTCTTGTGGTAGAGCCCATTTCTAGGCTCCACCAAGGCATTTCCATCAAAGTCAACTAGACGATAAGAGCCCTTCTTTAAGTTCTCTTTCATAATGAAAGGTTTGAACCACATGGGTTTGAACTTGCCTACCCCTAAGGGATCCTTGTGTTGGTCATAGACCAAGACAAGGTCGCCTTTGGAGAAAATACGAGGACGAATGGACCAATCATATTTACACTTGAATTTTTTCTTGTGAGCCTCATTGGCCAAGGCTGCATCACAAAATTTCTCATTGAGATGCTCGAGATATAATAGGAGTTCCTCAAGTGGTGAAGTGTCTGGAAGTAAATCTACAACCAACTTTAAAGATGAGATCTGACACTCAATAGGCAAGACTAATTCCATCCCATAAACAAGTTGAAAAGGTGAGAAACTGATGGCAATCTTTACAGATGTTTGGTAGGCCCATAATGCCAAGTACAACATCAAATTCCAATTTGACTTGGAAAAAATGATCATTCACTATAGAATAGTCTTGAGGGACTTATTCACAGCTTCCACCTAACCATTCGCTTGTGGGTAGTAGGGTGATGAATTTTCTTGCCTCAATCGAAGCTTTGATGTTAACACAAAGATCATTTTTTTCTGGAAGTGACTGCCATGTTCAATGACAATATCCTTCAGGATGTTGAACCTTGCTACTATCTGGTTAAAAATGAAGAGAGTCATTTTTTTGCCATCATTGTTAAATGTTGGCATGGCCTCGGCCCACTTTATGAAGTAGTCTACCGCTACGATGATATAATGATGCCCCTTGGATGAAACCAGGTGGCATGTAGTAAAATCAATCCCCCACTTAGTGAAGGGACCAACAATGATGATGGGAAACATGGGAGTAGGATGTGCCCTCATATTTCAAGAGAAGATCTGACACAGGTGTCACTTCTTGACCGAATCAATGCAATATTTTATTAACATAGGCCAAAAGTAACCGGCTCGTAGAATATTTTCGGTTGTTTCCAACCCAGAAAAATGACTGCCACATGCTCCACTGTGGAATTTGTTAAGAACGAGATCTGCTTCCTCATGTATAAGGCACCGACGAAGAATTCAATCTACACCTCGACGATACAAATTTTCATTGAGTATGAGATAATTTCATGCCTGATGGCGAATTCGTTGATGCTCGTCGTGGGAAGCACGAGTAGGGAACTTCAAAGTCTAGAGATAGACTAGTATATATCCATACCAGGGGTCTGAATATGTGATCAAAACAAGATCTCCTTTAAGAGGAGATTCTTCAGGGGTATCATCACTAGATTCGACTGAAAGTTCTGAAATAAGTTCTGCAAAGACCAATGAATTTTTGGATTTCGTGGAAACAAAATCCAATTCAAATTACTGGAGGATAACAATCCATTTGTTGATCTTTCTGCCAATGACTCGTCATGTCAACACATATTGAAACAGATTCACAACAACAATGATTGTGGTCTTACGAAGAAAAATATAATGATGGAACCGTTGGACAACATGCATTGCTGCCAACGCAAGCTTCTCAACATGGGAATAGTTGAGTTTCGGCCCAACCAAGCCTCGACTCAGGTAATAAATCACATTCTCCTCGAGAAGATTGTCCTCTTGAACCAAGACCATACCAATGGTCAAATCTGCGGCGACCAAGTACAATAGAAATATTTATTATAATTGGGAGGCTAGAGCATACGGGAAGACGTAAGGGCACGTTTTAACACTTTGAAAGAGAATTGAGTGGCTTCATCCCAACAGAAAGGGACTCCCTTTTTCAATAAACGCATGAACCCTTTAGTGATCTCGGTGTAATTTGCGACAAAATGCTGAAGAAAGTTCACTTTCCCCTATAAGCTTTGAAGATGGGGTATTGTGCATGGGGGAGGAAACTGAAATATCACCTCAACCTTAAGAGGATTGACCATGATCTCTATTGTCAAAACCATGAAATCTAAAATATGACTCGACGTCACACAGAAACTGCATTTTCTAGGATTCAAGCGAATCTGATAGTAGTGACATCGTTCGAAGATTAGTCGAAGGTGTACGGGATGATCAACTCTCTTGCGAGATCATGATGCTATATCATTGAGATAAGCCTCAAATATATGTCTAAGGTCGTAGAAAGAAAAATACATGGCCTGCTGGAAAGTGGCTCCAACATTCTTCAGGCCAAAAGGCATCTTATGATAAGAAAATGTGCCCCACGGATAGATAAAATTTGTTTTCTGTTGGTCTTCAGGTTTGATCTAAATCTGGTTATATCCCAAAAAACCATCCATGAATGAAAAGACCTCACAACCTGCACATTCATCGACAATATGATCAATGAATGGGGTGGGGAAATTATCCTTTGGAGAGGCCTTATTCAAGTCATGGAATTCCATGAACACCTGAATCGTACCCTATTTTTTGTTAACTAGAATAGGATTTGACACCCACTGTGTCAACTATACGGGGTAGATAACAACAACTTTAAGCAATTTCTCTACTTCAACCTTAATAGTTGTCGCTTTCTGAGGATTCCCCAGACGAAGCTTCTATCAGACCAGTTTGGCATCATGATAAGTCATTATCTCATGTTCGGTGATTCTTGGATCAATTCGTAGCATTTCCTCATAATAATGGGCAAAAACATCACGAAATTATTTAAATAAGTCTTTATAGATTTCAATCTCCTCAGGGGAGCAATCCACTCTGACAAAAACATTCTCCACGACACCAGGGGTTCTGAAGATATCTATAGGTTTCATTTCAACGATACTTTCCATATTACCCTCGGCTTAAACTGCGTGCATAGCCAGAGGATTAATAGGACAGGACCTATCTACAGTCATAGTTAACACAAATTCACCTGCCTCTATTTTTCTTAACTCCAGGAGGAAACAAGATCTGTGATGGAGATCATCCTAGGGTCTGTTTGAACCAGTCAATGCCTTGAGAATTGCCTCATATGAGGGCAATACCAGGTCTAAAGAATAGGTATTGGAAAGGGAACATTGAGCCCAAATAGGCTCGAGAACCGGATCTAACTCCTGTGCGGGAGTTGGATCAGGCTCGACCGAAGCTTGCTGGAAAATACTATATGCAACTTCTACCATGGATAGGGGCATGGCCATGCCAAGATTCCCTTTCCTTTCCATTGATGTCGATGGGGAAGGAAGATTCAACGGATCATGAAAGTAAGTCGTTCGAAACGACGAAACTTGAAATATTTTAGCCCTAGGCTAGTTTGGGGAAGCTGATATAAGCTTGAAATCACCAGAAGGAGGGGGTAATCGAAAGTACCCATCAATGGTGGACACAAACCAACCCCTACATTGATGATGTCAGGATGAGGGTTATTAATCATTGGGATTATGGATGCCCCTGATGAAGGGTTAGGATGGGAGAATTACAACTGGTCAATGGTTACGATTTGACCCTCATGTGGAAACAACAAAACCCAAAAAACTGTGGTAAACACTACATGCATTGCATAGGTCCAACTCCTTCCTAACAGAAGGTTGTAGTCGAGAGGTGCTTGAATCACTTCAACTTCGACGCAAATGATATTTCCTCCTAATTACATGGGGAAAAAAGGAATAATTCCATGTGGTATGAAAGAATGACCATCGAAAGTAGTAAGTAGAGTAGGTGATGGAGAAAAACTGAGTTGGCCAATGGCCTTCCAACATGCCAATGAAATCATGCAGGTCGAGGATCCCTCATCAACCACTGTACGAAAGATATTTCGAGAAAAATATTTCGTGGGGTAAGCCACTACTATCTGAAACACAGCATGGTAAGGGAGACGAGGTTTCAATTCAGTCGTATCGAGAACGATCGTTCCCAGATTACAAGTCTCTACAGATCCCAAGACGGATAACATAGTCTTTCTCTGTGAAGGGAAGCTCTGGAGGACCTCCAAAGCAGACATCGCGTAAGGGGTTTGTGCCAAATCCTCCACCATAGAGTAGTTCTGAGCAGCCCTCACATTTGGATTATGAGAATCTTTATTGAACGCCCCTTTCAAGATGTGTGTCATTGTTTCTCCCATCGTCTTCTCGATTTGGAGAGGAACAGGTGGGTTTGTGGCTTCTTTACCCTTTTCAGTAGATTCCAGAATTCTGTAATCATGCGCCCTAGTTTCTATATAAGCTTCACCTTTCATCATGTAAACGTTCACTGTTGAGGGGTTACTAGAAGATGTGGGGGGTCCTTGACTTCCCCCATCCATTCTCAAAGAAGAAGAGGCTCGAGTCATGTTTTTCCCATGTGGGAATGGGTTCGTCAGCACAAGAGGATGCTACTGCACCAATAACTTTTGGGCCTCCGCAAGTAGAGGGAACATGTGAGTAGGATGGTCCTCCATGCAAAGGTTACATAGATACTTCGACTTTCTCTTCTCTATATTTCCCCTGCCAACATTGTTATTATGTTTCTTATCCCCCTTACCCTTCTTGTTTCATTGTTTTTTCTTTCCTTCAGGATGCTAGTTGGACTTCAGGTTCATTGACTGCACATTATATACATTCGACGTTTGGGTAGAGGGAACAACTGAATTGGTGGTCTGGTTGGTTGTTGTTTGCTGTATCGACAATTGTTGCAATTGATTTGAAAAAGATCAGTGGGATTTCCTTGTGCTGAACCAACTATACCATTAGACCATGGTCCTGAATTTTTTCTGGCCTTGTCGAGGATGAATCGTGGTACATCTAGAAAAATCTCATAAGGTAAGCTAGACTGAGATTATATTAGTTCGATCTATTGTTCTCTCATTATCACCTCCTCCTATGAAAACACTCCCGAAGTCGCAATGTCCTTGGATAATTGAGGTACCAAATACTTCAAGAACCACTCCAGTAGGAAATCTAGTGGGACATGAACCTTTATCAAGCTCTTCCGATGTCGCCATTCTCGGATGTGATCCGACATGTGATTGGCCTTATTATGCTCAAAGTTGGCCAACAATTCGGTGCCGGCATCGTATCTCATGGGTAGTTGGAAATGGTTTAGAAATACCATCACCAAGTCACTAAAGTAATAATACCTTGAGCGGTCGAGCTCGATGTACCATTTCGTGGAACCCCCGATAAGAGTGCGTTGAAATAGGCACAAATGTATGGAGTCATCTCGCAACGAGTTTAGCAAGCACCATAGGTGGAAAGTTATCACATGATCACCCAAGTATTTCCCTCAAATTTTGGAATTTCAGAGGGAAACTTAGTCGGCATAGGAGGCCAACGCAGATCATGACAAATAGGGTCATTAAGAAACCTTGAAAAGTATGGCAGGTGTAATGTTGCCAAAAATAGTAGTTTGGGTTGGGTATTATGTACAGAAAAAAGGGGGCCTGGAGTTTGACTGGAACCAGGTTTCCAGGAAAAGTTGGGTTGCTGGACAAGGTTCTGGTAAACACCATGGCCTTGACCAGCATATGGAACTTGCATTTGCTAGGATATCATCGGTTGATTTCCGTAATTGGACAATGCGGGTTGGACGAGGATCAATCCCTGTGTTGTGTTCCAAATATTTTGGAAGGGGTTTCCCCCTGTCGATCCAATGGGCATAGGTATTGAGACTTTCCTGGGGTTCCATTGAACATGGAAGGGGTTTCCCCCAATAAACATCCCTTGTGAGGGAACTAATCCCTGTCAAGGAATACAAAGTCCTTGTGAGGATAAAACTTATGTACTTGCCCCCTGTGTAGGAATAGTACCCTGCACAAGATTCTATTGTCCAAAACCATGGTTTCCCCTAGTCAAGATGGCAGCTGACGAAAAAGAGTTATTACCAAATGTGCCAAACAAAGAGAATGGAATGGATCCCACCGATGTGGTGTAAGAAGAAATTCCTAGACTGCCTGCTCCAAACAAGTTGTAGTTCACACTTAGCCCAACGGGTTGTTGTAAAGCACCACTGAGAAAGGGAGACATAGGAGGTATATGTCCCCTACTGTAATGGATAGTGGTATAGGAAGTTAAGGTTCCCCCAATGGACCATTTCATGGGAGCATTTAATCTCCCTTCCCCTAGACCCATGGTCTATAATATGGAGTAGGTAAGGATGAAGTTTGTGTCGAGGTTGGGCATCCCTTATGAAAATGGAGGGCTCGTCACACTCTGCATAAATGGAGAAGTAGTCATTGCCACTGACGATATTGGATCACTTCTTGAGGTAGAGGGGGTCAAGACCACTATGGTCTAGACCAATGAAGGTGGGTTAGGAGGCTATTAGGTTATGAAAAAGGTATAAATATCTTCCTTTTTCCCACATTTCATGATATTATTTTGATTGACTTTTCGGTTATTTAGAAGCAAATAGAATAGAAAATAAACAATATACCCTTTAGCGTTGATTGTTGGAGATTAGATTACATAGGTTCTAAATATGATTGGAATTGTTTGGTTTTATTGCAGGATTGGTTAAATATTGTCAAACCCAAGATAGCAAGGGGAATCTTGAAGATGTGCAAGCTATTGGAGGTTGAAGACTTTATGGCACAAAGCAGTTTTAAAGATAAGTGAGTTACTCATTGTAATAGTAAAGCAATCATGAGGATCTCTTGATCCTCAGGATAGCTTAATGTACCCAGATTATTGTAACATATAAAGGGTAAATAGATCTTGAAGAAAAAAAGAGATTTTGCACTCAAGAATAGAGAATATAGAATTGCTATGCATTAGCAGTTTTTGTAGAAATGTTGTACCAGCTATGAAATCAATAGAAGCCTCGAGCAGTTTTTCCATTTTTATATACTAAGTTTTCAATAACAGTGCTTCTAAGGACCGAGGGCCCAGTCTGAAGGAGCTACTATTTGATCTGTAATTGTATCAACTCAAATTATGTCTTGTGATTCAATTCTCTTTTATAGTAGTTAACAAATGCATAAGTGTGTTGATGGTTTCATGTCAATTGTAAGAAATAGATATTCCCTGAAGTATTGAATGATTGTTGTTCCAATTCCCATTACTTTGATTCGATGCGTGAATGTTCCTCATAAGTTCACATTTGTTGCTCCTTTCAGAAGTTTACATTTGATGTTCCTTTCATTAGTTTACATTTGTTGTTCCTTTTCGATACAATATAGCTATTGTTCCTTTCAATAGAAATATGATTGCAGTCTCTTTTCAATTAGATTACAGTCTCTATTCCTTTCCATAGATGGAGTCATTCGCCTTTTTCTTTTCAACAATTCTGATTCATAATGATAGCAATTCATGCAAGTCTTTATCTAGATTCAACTACTGCTCTTAGAATGAATTCAATAGATTAGCTAGTTCCTTTCCTTTTGCATAGCTTTAGATTTCAATCCCTAGAATCTTTAATGAATGTTTAAGGAACTTGATTGTTGACAAACTCAAATCTTCTTTCGCTATACTACTTTAGCCTCTATAATCTATCTGCATAGACTTTGCTGATATTCTTTGAGATAAAAGACGGATCCTCAGGTTGATAAATTAATGTTAAACTAAGGTTGTTTTTAGACATCTTTAAAGCCCAACATTTTGGCGCCGTTTCCGGGGAAGAATCTCAAAGGTAGCATAGATTGTGCCTCTGGAGGATGAGGTATTGAAGACGGAAGGTAAGAACCTATGCATGCAATAAGTAATATTCTTATACCAGCGCCTACCTCCAGCTGACGCATTAAGAGGTTGAATAGGTGTTTTTTTTCCTTTTTGTTGTGTGAAGTGTGTATGACTAAGAAGAAAGATCTTGAAAAAACAAAACCTCCACCAAAAATTACCAAACCCCAGGGCTCGGTGCTCCCTGGAAGAAGCACTTTCATAGACGACATCATCCGAAAAGAAGAATCTCAAGCCTCGGTTGGACCTAGATAAGGATCCACCCGAATCCCTTAGGTGGCAGCTTCACCAACTGCATCCCATGCCTAGATTCATAGCAAAACTGAAGGGACTGAGCTAAGTTTTCAGATCATAGATATTCTACTCGTCAAGCCTTTAGGAGAGGTAAACTCTTGTAGCCTGGAGGAAGGAGAAGGAGAAACTAGTGGGATAACTAAGATAGACCCACCACCCAATCCTGAATCTCCTGCAAAAGAAGAAGGCATACTTGAAATTCTAGACAAAGGGAGTGCAATCAGATCCCCTAGAAGATTAGATAACCAATCAATTCAAATAAAATATCCAGATCAAGAAATACCTAAAGATTTATGGCATATTTTCAATCAAATGGCACAACCAAATCCACAACGTCCCCAGACTTCCACTTTGGAATATCTGATAGTTGATCCAATTGCCAATACCCCCATGAAGGCTATTCCCCTACAAAACATGCCAACCTTTCATGGATTAACCTCAAAAGACCCAGATGCATTCTTATTTGAATTTGATGTCCTATGTAGAGGATATGATTACACCTCTGAACCCCAAAAATTAAAATTGTTCCCCTCCACTTTGAAAGGAGCAGCTCTACGCTGGTTCATGGGATTAGGGGGAGGAACTATAAACTCATGGGATGAAATGAAACAAGCCTTCTTGACAAAATATCAGGATTGTTGTAGAACCAGAGACCTAAAAGATGAAATCTTTCAAATGACTGCAAAAGAAAATGAATCATTAGAAGAATATGTAGAGATATTTCAATATAATTTACAAAGATCACCCTATGGCACGCTACCAGGGGAAGTACTTAAGGAAACTTTGATTAAAGGTATGAAAGATGAATGGGTAGAAATGTTGAATTTAATGGGGAAAAGTGATATTTATCAAGAAACTTATGATGACATTGTCCTATTGTGCATCAGGTGCTCAAGAGGAAGTTCATGGACCAGATCAGGGATACGTACCCCCTTCACCAGAAATAACAATATTACCAGTAGGGGTGTTACTCGAACTGAAGTTGGTAATCTCTTAGAAAACTTTAAAATAGATATTCTGAGCACTCTGACTACATAATTGGATGTGTTGTAGGCCAAACAAAAAAAAATAGAAGCAGAATAAATGTTAGCCATATTTTTCCATAGGTGCAGAAGGAAACATGGCCCAATGGATTTCCCTTTGGACGTGGTCCGGGTTTGCGCTATCTGCGCCAAGGATCATGACACAGAATAATTCCCATCGCTTCCTGGACTGAAAGTTGTCTTTAGGGAAGTAGAAAAAGAAATAGAACCATTATATCTAATGGCTCAACATCATCAATGGCATAATCGACCCCCAAATACATTGCAGGACCCTTTCTCTTTCTTCTCCAGACAGTATAACCAACAAGATCCTGGTAGCACATGGCAGGGTCAGTCATTTACTAATCAAAACTGGAAACCCCAACAATATCCACCTGCAAATCCCAATTGGAAAAACCAGCCCACTGTAATCCTTGCTTGGCAGAATAAACCAACTACAACTTCTACCTGGCCTAACTCACAATATCCCACCTCATCCTGGCAAAACTCCAATAACAACATTTACCCTTCACAGTGGCCCAACATGACTACCCAAACCCAAATTGGAATCAAAATTGGCAGCGCCCCATGGGGATGGCCCCTCAAAATCAGCCTACGTTACAAGCCCCACTTCAATTGTCCCAAAATCCACAATCCCAATTGCGCCCTCAACTACCAGCCCAACCTCACCCAAATCCAAATAACAGACCGACTCAGCTCATCTAGATTATGGAAAATGGAGAAGGAGAGATCAACTC
This sequence comes from Picea engelmannii, assembly GCA_009831015.1. Taxonomy (NCBI): domain Eukaryota; kingdom Viridiplantae; phylum Streptophyta; class Pinopsida; order Pinales; family Pinaceae; genus Picea; species Picea engelmannii. Next base: position 612,586 of record ML778467.1, read on the forward strand.
GGTAGGGTGCAGCGAACTAAGATTAAGGTCGAGACGAATAATCTCCCCTGAAGAAAATGATGTTTTTCAAGGGCAGGAGAAACAACCAACAATAACACCTTTGACTTTGGAAATAACAAAAGAAATCAAGCGGGGGGGGGATACATAGTCAAATCACAAGATCCAGATAAGGGTGCAACACCCTCCCCTCCGTTCCCCAAAATATTGATGATAGCAAAACCGACCGTATATCCCAACTTTGACCTTGTAGGGGAACTCAAGAATTTATATATCAATATTCCACTCCTGCAAGCTCCTCAGGACATCCCCATCTATGCAAAAACAATCAAAGAGCTATGTGGGAGAAAACCCGTTAGAAAAATTTAAAATCCATTATCAACAGTGTGCGTGGTAGGAGCCTTATCTGATCTAATTTTAGGTAGACAAGAACCAGTTAAATATGCAGATCCGGGGAATCCCATAGTAACAGTTCAGATCTAGGGCTAGTCTTTTCCCAATACACTAGTTGATTTGGGAGCAACCATCAACATCCTGAATATGGAAACTTGCAATACCCTGGGTTTTAACTCCTTCGAACCCATAGAAATAATGTTGTAGTTGGCAGATCGATCGGTAGTTCGACCAGTTGGCACATTACATGATATAGCCATCTCCGTCGACTCTTGGGAATATCTGGTGGACTTCCTCATCATCAATCCAAAAGGTGGAATTGAAGGGCATCCATTGATACTAGGCAGGCCATGGCTTGCAACAGCAGATGTGTACATAGGATGTCGAACAGGAAATATGACAATCACTAGAGGGGGTATCACAAAGAGCCTCATTTTATATCCTCCTGCTAAACCTATTCCAACTTTCATATATCCACAATTTCCACCACCACGATACCCAGAGAGGGATTTACGATCCCCTCTTCCCCAGGAAGAAGTCCTCAACTTAAAAATCAGTTAGAGGATGATGTAATCAGTGGGTTTATCAATAATCCGAACACCATGAGCAACCCGACTTGCCAGATGCTCCAAGATGTTCTAGACTGTGAAGAACAGGGAGACCTCCTGGAAGATTCAATGGAACAACAAATTCCAACTACGGCCGTTCATAATAGCAAACCCGTCGAGATCACACCCAGGAGGCCTGTAAACATCAATACCAATTTAGATGAACAACAATAGCAAAATTTAATTCATGTCCTCTCCAAATACCAGCAAGCTTTTGCATGGGATTATTCTGTTATGAAAGGTATTGATCCACAACTCTGTACACACCACATTTATGTTGAAAAAGAAGACCGACCTATCTGCCAGCCGTAGAGAAGATTAAATCCTCACCTTAGGGATATCGTTAAAGAAGAATTACAAAAACTATTGGACGTAAATTTTATATGTCCCGTCTCAGATAGTCGATGTGTTTCCCCACTAGTGATCATCCCAAAGAAAAATGGGAAATGGCGCATCTGTGTCGACTACAGGGAACTTAACAAAGCCACTCAAAAAGACCACTTCCCTTTTCCTTTCATTGACCAGGTCCTGGATACTTTAGTAGGAAAGAAATTATTTTCTTTCCTAGACGGTTTTAGCAGGTACAATCAGATTCAGATCGCCCTAGAAGATCAAGATAAAACCACATTCACATGCCCATGGGGCACTTTTTCATACAAAGTATTACCATTTGGACTTTGTAACGCTCTAGCCACCTTTCAAAGGGCCATCCTGAGAATATTTAGCAATATGATCAGTGAAGGACTTGAAGTCTATATGAATGATTTCACTCCTTATGGAAATGACTTCGATTAAGCACTGAATAACCTAGAGAAAATACTAGAATGATGTATCGCGACCAGGTTATGTTTAAGCCACGAAAAGTGTCACATGATGATGATAGAAGGTGTGGTACTAGGGCATTATATCTCTGCATATGGAATTAGGGTAGACCCAACAAAGATAGAGGTAATCCTTAATCTACCCACACCACACACACAAATTGAGGTACGTAGTTTCCTTGGCGCTTCAGGATACTATCGTAGGTTTATGGAAAATTTTGCAAAAACTGCTGCACCTTTACATGCTTTGACTAGTAATGTAGAATTTCAATGGTCTGACAAGTGTGATGTGGCATTTGCAGCACTCAAAAAGTTGATCTCAACAACACCAGTGTTGAGGGGGGCAAATTGGAAAATACCATTCCACATCTCCACCGATGCATCAGATATTGCCATAGGCGTTGTCCTTGGACAGGAGGAGGAGAAGAAACCTTATGCAATTTATTTTATTAGCAAGAATCTTAATCCAGCTGAACTTAATTATACATTAACAGAGAAAGATTTTTTAGTTGTTATGCATGCCATCAATAAATTTTGTCATTATATAACAGGCTATCCAGTCATTCTGTATACTGATCATTCTGCTATCAAATATCTAGCTAATAAACCAATTACTAATGGATGGGTCACTCGATGGTTGTTATTATTGCAGGAATTTAATATCACCATCAAAGATCAACCCAGGAGAGAAAACCTTGTCGCAGACTTCCTATCCCGCATACCCAAAACAGATGACTCCTTAACAATCGAAGACCGATTTCCAGATGAGCATATGTTTTCCATTACAATAAAGCCACCTTGGTACGCTGACGTGGCAAATTACCTAGTAGCAAGAAGATTACCAGCACATCTTTCATCGAAGGAAAGAAAGATGATCATCCAGCGTAGTGCACGATTCACCTGGATCAATGGATATCTCTTCCATACAGGAGTTGATCTCTAGATCCGTAGATGTGTATGAGATGACAACATCTATGACATATTAAAAGCTGGACATGATGAGCCCTGTGGTGGTCACTTTGCAGACCACAGGATTGGACACAAAATTCTGCAGATGGGCTATTATTGGCCCTTAATATTCAGAGATGCGAAGAAATACGTCCAAACCTGCGATAGTTGTCAACAGATGGGAAAACTAGGTCAAGCTGATGAAATGACTTTGAAAGAACAAGTAGTCGCAGAACCATTTGAGATATGGGCACTAGACTTCGTTGGTCCCTTAAACCCAAAGTCAAATCATAAGGCCTATATTCTAGTCGCAACGGACTACATGACTAAATGGGTAGAGGCAGAAGCCTTGCCAAATGCAACAGAAGAAGTAGTTGTCAAATTTATTTTCAAATTATTCATACACTATGGACTACCAAGAGAGGTAATTACTGATGGGGGGTCACAATTTACAGCTCACAGAATCACCACCACCCTGGATAATTATCATATCAAACACATAATTACTTCTCCATATCATCCACAAGCAAATGGGCAAGTGGAAAGCACCAACAAAGTCCCGGAGGCAATCCTGACAAAGATTGTCTCAACAAACAGACATAATTGGGCTTTTGAGCTCCCAAACGCCTTATGGGCTTACCGCACAACATGGCGTAATACCACTGGCTACTCTCCTTACCATTTATTCTATGTCAAAGAACCCATCTTCCCAATCGAGTTTGAAATCAAGACTCTAAGGATGGCCCAAGAAATCAGACTAGATCTTACAAAAGCACATAAACAACGCCTTCAACAACTCAATGAATTGGATGAAGCACACTTGTCTACTGTAGAGCACACAACCATTATTCAACAACAGAGATCAACCTGGCATGATAAGCATATAAAGAAAAAAACTATTTAAAAAGGGAGACTGGGCGCTCCTCTATGATTCTAGATTTCAGGATTTTCCGGGAAAATTATAGACACAATGGCTAGGACCATACGAAATTAGTGAAGTCCATGATAATGGAACAATTATGTTAAGCACCATCGACGGGTCAATGGACACCATCTATGACTCTATCATAGACCGCCATCAAAAGAATCTTTCTACCAGGAGGTAAGTAAGTACCCTACCATTCAAATTTTGACCAGCTGGGAAGGTAATCCAACCACCCCAACTCCATAAATATTGAAATCTGCTGACACTATATATAATTTTTTTTAGTTTTTTATTTTCGACAGTCATTCTAGAAAAATCAAAACTAGGGAGGATAACCATGATGAACTCAATTAGCACCCTTTTCTGTTCCGAACTCCCGCTTCGTCTCGTTACCCATACCCTGTCTTCTGCAGAGAAATGAATATGTCATGATTTAGCAGCGACAATTGGGCAACTATAATGAAATTTATAACATTAACAAACCATCCATTACTTAATTTTGAAATAAACCAACTCATAAATGAACTTAGTTGATGAGGAATCAACCTTGAATTGAAGCAAAATACATACCAGGTTTCTACAAATTCATATGGTTTGAACAAAACAATTGTTGTTCCTTTTGCACGCCTGTTGTTCCTTTGAATGGAACAATTGTTGTTCCTTTTGCACGCCTGCTATTCCTTTGAATGAAACAATTGGTGTTCCTTTTGCGTGCCTGTTGTTCCTTTGAATGGAACAATTGTTGTTCCTTTTGCACGCCTGCTATTCCTTTGAACAAAACAATTGCTATTCTTTTTTTGGTACACCTATTGTTCATTTTGTCATTCCTTCTTTGTTGATAAAACACTAAACCTTTCTTTTGGGGTACAACTTTCACCAAAATAATTTTTCATCAGCATTGTTTCTAACGATCCATCATTATTTTGTGGACTATCTCCCATACCTTATCAAATTTCTTTTTGGATCACTTCCTTCAAAATATCTTAAACCTTGTTCATAATCTGTAACCACCATAATTCGTTTATTTTCCCTTATATATTACACTTAAATGATACCTCGTGTTTATAACTAATAAGGAATTTGCGACACACTTTTACTTGGCATCCTTACACTTCTTTACACCATCCATTACTCTTAAGGAGTAGATGAGCCTACCTTCATACAATAATATAATAAATCAATAGAATTTCTTTCTTTTTCCACAAAGAATAGGGGGTCTCATCACAAGCCAGCCTACCATGATCATAGGATAATAACCTAAGTGACATTCCCACTATGGCTACCACACCAGAGCAATGACCTTTGACATTCTCTTTTTGTTAAAGGACAAGAGATCTCATCACGAGCTAGCTTGTTCAATTAAGTTACACTCTAGTGAGTGGCATTATCATCATCTAGATACCAAACCAGGTTAATGGTCTTTTTCGAAAAAACTTANTTTTTTACATCTATCAACAATTTTTTTTCTTTCCTTCTCTTTTCCACAAAGAATAGGGGGTATCATCATGAGCCAACCTACCATGATCATAGGATAATAACCTAAGTGACATTCCCACTATGGCCACCACACCAGGGCAATGGCCTTTGACATTCTCTTTTTGTCAAAGGACAAGAGGTCTCATCACAAGCCGACTTGTTCATTTAAGTTACAATATAGTGAGTGGCATTATCACTATGGATACCAAACCAGGATAATGGTCTTTTTGTAAAAGATGATTCAAACAAGTATCAAGGATACAGGCTCATTTTCGGGTTAAAAGACAACCCTGTCGAGGCTATGGACGCCTGTTGGAAATAGTGGCTCTGCCTGTGGTATGGAAGTTACCTTAACACACCAAGTTTCTACGTCTCTCTAGATTTCCTTCACTCAATCATGAGGCTATCATTTTGGTTGTATTCAATAACATGAAAAAGTAACAACATTATGATATGTGGGATATTATTTAACTGAACAAGATTTAATTTATTCGGAGCATGTATCCTTAACGCATTATTTTAGGTATAGGTATTTTCAATTCCACAAACGTGGATTAACATTTAATGATTATCGTTAAATATGTTGTTCAAACATAAATCATTAATCCCCATTGGCGGCCACTGTACAATCATTACTTTTCGCCACCAATACCTACAATCATTACTCTTCCCTACGCTGATGGTCGAGGTCGACCTTTCTATTAATAAGGGGTGTGGACGCTCGACACACTTCTCAATGCATATAGTAATGATTGTAATAAATACCTTCATTTAGATACATTTTTTGTCTCTGATAGTTTCTATTCTCGGTAATTTTTCCTCCAAAGCTGGTCTAACCACCTCTTCTAACAAGAACGATAGTCGTCCATATTTTCTCACAAAATGGGTGGCATAGGTGTGCATAGGGAACCTACTTTACTAAAGCTTACAGAGAAAGTGAGAGACATCCTGCATCAGCTGGGGTGGACGGAGTACTTCAACCAGCTGCAAGGATATGACAAGAATGTCACACTTGAATTCTTTCAAAATCTGCAGGGGGAAAACTCGATGGTGCGGGGCATACAAATCTTAGTCACCCCGAAAATCTTAGCAGAGGTCATAGGCCTCCCTAATATGGGAATTCAGTGGATAGGATGATACATAACATTGAAGGAAGTTGTGGAAACCTTCATAGACCCTGGGGAAGAATTGGATAAGAAAGGAAAAGGACTCAACCCCAGTACCCTCAGAGAACCGTGGAAGGAACTTGTAGGGGTAATTCAGCGGTACATCACTTGTGATGGACGATATGACGTAATTTGAACTCACCACCTCAAATTGTTGGCATCTTTAAAACAACGATTAGTACTTAATCTACCTTTCTTTCTGAATGACATATTACATGAGGTTGCTCTGAGAACACAAAAATCCAAGGACCTTGTTACTATTATCAGCCACCACAGATTAGTTAAACTGATAACAATTAAGGCATTGAATCAAACTCAATTGACATGGGATAACCTGATTGAGGCCAATAGACCTCCACAACTAGAGCAACCTGAATTATTCCATGAAGAACCACCACAGGAAATCAAAGATAGATAGGTAAAGGATACTACTACCCAAAGGGAAATCCCATCTCCTCAAACTAAAGCTGAGGTAGATCCTACCCAAATCATAGAGACCCAGACCGTACAAACAAATACATTAACAAAAAAGAGGAAGAGAGAAACAACTGCCTCTACAACCATCATTCAGACAAGGAGAAGAAGTGGACGAATTCAGGAAACAATTGAAGCAATTCAGGATACAACAAAACAGCCTGAAGAACTTCAGAACTCTACAAAACAGTCTCCATGCGAGAATTCTCAAGTAATTAGGCAAGAAGAACAGACCTCACAGAGGAATGATTAGGAAGACACCCAACTGACATTGTCACATCTGACAGAACAATTTATGAAGAGTTATGAGGTAGAAATAGCCAAGGTTTTGGGAAGCTTGGGAACCTCACTTGATAGGGGCACAAATAATTCAGAAATACACCCAGAACAACCCTCCTCTTCAAAACCAGTTGAAGATTTTCCTGATATTGAAATGTCTTTTCCTGAGGATAGAGCACAGGAAGAACCCCATTTCGAAACAAGAAGCCCTCTTAGACAGACATAACAATTGGAAGGAACAGAGGAACAACCATCTACTGACCAGAATGAAGAAGGCCTTGAGACCTCCCATAAACAAAAATCATCCAAAAATCATCCAAAAACCATAAGAAAATTAGAAACTTAAAAAAAAGAAAATAAACTGTTGAATAAAAAGGCTAAGAAGGCTGAAGTATTAAAGAAGAAGGTAGTTAAACTCAAGGAAATTATTAAGGAATTGAGGAAACAATTAGAACAGACAGATAAATCCCACAAAATAAATAATAACAAAAGGGCCAGAGTACAAGGAAGAAACCCTCTTCCTAAAGAAGCAGTCAGTACAAATTCTGTAGGGATACAAACAGACCCTAAAGAAATAGTAGTAGAAGAAACAGTATCCCAGAATGAGGAAGAACCTCCTATAGAGACATAAGAAAATATGATAGCTACAGAAACAATTAATGCTAAGGTGAAGACAACTCAACTCCTTGAGAAGAATGATACCATCAGGAGATTGGAGGAGGAATTGATGTAGTCTCAACAAACCCTGATTCAAAACAGAAGTGAGTTGCTGACTATGGTAGAACACCAAGCACTCCAGTCCCAGAAACAGAGTATTATTGTGGACAGTTTGGAAGCAGAACTTACATAAGTCTAGCAAGAATTAACTCAATACAAGGAAGAGATGAGCACTATGGAAGAATACCAAGCATCTCAATCTCAAGCATAGAGTGTCACCATCGATAGACTAAAATCCGAACTTACACAAGCCCAACAAGCATTGGTCCAACACCAACATGGAATGGTAACTAGGACTAAATATCAAATGATTGTTAAAGAATTGAAGGACATGACAACAATAGAGGGTGAGACCTATGTTGCGCTCACCAGATCCCAAGAGAAGATCAAAAAGGTGCAAACCGAATTGGAAAAAGCTTTGGAGCAAATCAAGGAAATCTGTGATGTCTACTCTGATGCTATTAATTGTAGAGCTCCTGCCACCAATTACACATTATTCTTATTGGAACGATATTTTTTATTGAGAGTGAAGGCCATCAGAGTGGGAAAACCTATTTCTTTTGCCACTGTACCTGAGTCTGTTTCATGTTTCAGAGAGCAGGATGAAAAGGTACAATACTTTTTATGTGAGTTATACTTTCATAATTTCATTTTGGAAGACAACAGGGAAGATAACCCTGGCTCCATTCATAGGTGATATACAATTTCAGGCATTTTTGTCATTCACTTAGAATCAAGTGAGATGGGGTAAAGCTCATAAAACCTTCCTAAAAAAGGAAGTTGGGTTGGATCTCTGGGTTAGGGGGGAGCCTCCAAAGTCCTTTCCAGCCATTATGCGACATAAAACTTTTATGAAAAGGAAAGGGGTCGTAGACTCCTTGGCCCCCATCCATATCCAGGTCATACGTTCAGGTATCACTCGCTTTAGGGAGCTTAAGGAGGAAGCTCTTGTTTCTTCTAAATTGAGATGGGATACCTCCTCCAGTGAAGTAAAGAGTAGGGATCCCTTTGGGTATAGAAATTTCTTTGCAGCTAACTTTAGAATAGAGAGGTATTCTAGATTGCTCCAAGATGAAGGACCTGCTTGGATTGGGTGCAGATATAATCCCCCTATCATCTGGTTCCCTCCAGAAAGTTACCAAAAAGATTATCAAATTAACAAGAAAAGGGAGGATGCTTCTTTTGGAGAACTCAAAAGAAGCAATGGGTTCAGAAGGCCTGGTGAACCAACCTTTCCATCTTACAACATTATTTCTTTACATGTAAAGTCTCAGCTTGCATGAGGAAATGCAAGAAGGTAAGATGGGGGGTATGTTAGGTTATGAAAAACGTATAAATATCTTCCTTTTTCCCACATTTCATGATATTATTTTGATTGAATTTTCGGTTATTTAGAAGCAAATAGAATAGAAAATAAACAATATACCCTTTAGCATTGATTGTTGGAGATTAGATTACATAGATTCTAAATATGATTGGAATTGTCTGGTTTTATTGCGGGATTGGTTAAATATTGTCAAACCCAAGATAGCAAGGGGAATCTTGAAGATGTGCAAGCTATTGGAGGTTGAAGACTTTATGGTGCAAAGAAGTTTTAAAGATAATTGAGTTACTCATTGTAATAGTAAAGCAATCCTGAGGATCTCTCGATCCTCAGGATAGCTTAATTTACCCATATTATTGTAACATATAAGGGGTAAATAGATCTTGAAGAAAAAAAGATATTTTGCACTCAAGAATAGAGAATATAGAATTGCTATGCGTTAGCAGTTTTTGTAGAAATGTTGTACCAGCTATGAAATCAATAGAAGCCTCGAGCAGTTTTTCCATTTTTATATACTGAGTTTTCAATAACAGTGCTTCTAAGGATCGAGGGCCCAGTCTGAAGGAGCTACTATTCGATCTGTAATTGTATCAGCTCAAATTTTGTCTTGTGATTCAATTCTCTTTTATAATAGTTAACACACACATAAATGTGTTGATGGTTTCATGTCAATTGCAAGAAATAGATATCCCCTGAAGTATTGAATGATTGTTGTTCCAATTCCCATTACTGAGATTCGATGCATGAAGGTTCCTCATAATTTCACATTTGTTGTTCCTTTCATAAGTTTACATTTGTTGTTCCTTTCATTAGTTTACATTTGTTGTTCCTTTCCACTAGATTATAGTTGTTGTTCCTTTCAATATAAATATTATTGTCATCTCTTTTCAGTTAGATTATAGTCTCTATTCCTTTTCATAGATGGAGTAATGCACCTTTTTCTTTTCAGCAATTCTGATTCATAATGATTGCAATTCCTGCAAGTCTTTATCTAGATTCAATTACTTCTCTTAGAATGAATTCAATAGATTAGCTAGTTCCTTTCCTTTTGCATAGATTTAGATTTCAATCCCTAGAATCTTTAATGAATGTTTGAGGAACTTGATTGTTGGCAAACTCAGATCTGCTTTCGCTACACAATTTTAGCCTCTATAAGCTATCTGCATAGACTTTGTCAATATTCTTTGAGATAAAAGACGAATCCTCAGGTTGATAAATTAATGTTAAACTAAGGTTGTTTTTAGACATATTTAGAGCCCAACATAGGCAGAATACCCCCTATGGTGGTAGTCGTTAAGGGAGTGTGAGGATTCCTGGATGAAGTAGCAACATTTGCTTCCATCTCTTCTTGTAAGACTATCTAACACTCGTAAGGTGTTACCCTTGGAGGGACAACTTGTACCAATATTGGCATCGACAAGTCAATGATCGGAGGGTTAACTGGCCTAAGAGCTTTCGCTTCAAGGTCAGAGATGGCTTGGGCATATTTTTCTACTGTCTGGTCACCTCGAATGACCCTTGCTGGTCAATTCTTCGCCGTAATGATGGCGGTGGTGGCTCCAATGTAACCAATGGTAGGCCCTGAAGCCTTCGCAACTGGCATAGCTCTTGATCTTCCACTTTTTGAAAATATCAATGACATGGTAAGGATTTAGCTAACGTTTAAAACCAAGCACACACTAGAAAAATTCCTATAAGGTAAACCAAGAAAAAAACTATCTAGTTGGAAGAACAGTTATGTCAGTCAACATTAGAGAAACTTACCGGTACAAGTGAAAATCGAACATGTAAGCACCCTCCGGGTATACTTTTCAAAGTGTGACCCGACGTCTACTCTAGGTACTGCAGTATACCCCTGTAGTCACCTGTGTAAGTCCCTAGAATGAAGGCAAATAAGTTTCTAGTTTGTAGATAGTCACCATGCACATACAGTCGAAAGTCGGGTGGACCGCAATGAGAGGATAACAAGTCTGAAACCTACCGAGGGTATCGAAAGCAAGTGTTATGGAAAAAAACTGAGGATATTGAACATATTCGATTTCCACGAAGCTCCGTAGGAAAATGTGAACTATATTATCCCATGACATATCCTCAATATGCGCTCCCCACAACGTTTAGTTCAGCTTTGGAGGGGTTATCTCCACTTCCTTTCCTCATGTGACCTCGTGTTTAGCCCCTATGTTAGAGGGGTATCCCAGATAAATTTCACATCACTGGAATTTTACACTCCCTAGCTCTAACTCCAATGTTTGTTTAAAATCCTTGAAGAGTTTCCTCTCCAACCTAATTCAAGGCTCTAACCCTAAACTAGTTGATTGACCCTACAAACATAAAAGTCTAGTTAATTTTAAATTTAGCATTCATTTTGATGGATTGTTTTAACTCAAAAGATATGGCAGTGAAACTAGTGATTTTTATGAGATACAAAAAGAGGAGAAATAAACGAAACTCTGAAAGCAAAATTACTTCTAGAAAAATAAAGATTTTCAACTAGCTCTTTGTAACCAACTTTTTCATAACTAACTCTTTTCAAAATCTTTAAAAAGAAGACCTAAAACAAAATTTTGCTCGACTACGAGCTATTTAAGTTCTAATAAATTAGTAAAGAACTTAAAAATTGAACTCTTTTTCCTTTCAAGTAAAATAACTAACCCTAACTACTTTACCAAACTAAGAATGAAAAATATTTTTCTTTTTTGGAAATTCTTTAAACGGGAAAAACTTGAAATAAATATTTTTTATCTTTTCTTTAAAGAAAATTAAAGGGGGAAAATAAATGCAAGACAAGACTAAAAATAACCTTTGGCCCACTACGGATCATAGGGAGTCACTAAAGACACTAAACATGCTGATAAACAAAATGAAATACTCACCTAAAACCCTTCTAGAAGTAAACACAAGAAATCTTCAAAAAGACAAGAAAACTGACATCTAACCCAAGCTATCACTATAAAAACAGAGACACTGAACTCTTTCAAGAAAACCTAAGAAGTAAAACCTCAATCAGAGAAGAGGTTGATTGCCTCTTCTTAAAAATAGTCTCTTGAACTAGGTACGCTATTGATGCTTAAGCAGCCTGTGTATATATGCTTGCTATCTATAAAGAAGGGTGTGTATGTACGCGTGTTGACCCACAACAAGGAACATACACCTCTATACTTCTTCAAAAAAGAAATAAAACAGATAGACTGATAGGGTAGAGAGAACTGGTATGGCACCTGAAGGTGACCAGAATCCCTTAAAAGACTCAGCAGACTCAACAAAAACTTGAAAGGTACAAAAACCAATCAGACACCCAAAAAATCCCCTAAAACCATAGAGGCATCCCTAGTATGGTTTCCAGTTCTACTAGCGGGGAAAACCCCCCTTAAGAATACACTAGGGTTTAGAATGTAGGCAGATCACAACCATCTAAAAGTCAACTACTTCTCTAACTACCCCAAACATACCAAGACTTATACAAGAAAAATAAAAATGAGAAGGATCAGGTAACTATACCTCTACTCCATGTCCGATGATGATCCTCTCATGCTTGATAGCTTCACTGATTGCACGCCTCCTCCCAAGTATGGACTGCATTCAAAGACAGACAAACAAAAATCTACAAGCATGAAATTCATATACAAATAAGGGTTAGACGTTAGAATATCAAAACATAAACCATTAACAACATTCAACACACCATGATTTGGGACAGGAAAAGTACTTCTTTTATTGATAATACAATGATCACTTACAACCAAAGCCGGATACTACTCCACAAACCTAGTTCGAGATCCTCTTCACCAAGCTCCAAGTGCACCTCCGTATGTCTTCTCCTCTCAACCTTCTTCTTTTTAGTAAAATGGGTTTCTGATGGAGGAACAAGGGAAAATTGGGGAATTTTGAGGCAATTCTCACAAAAGGGATGCAATTACTTGGGGAAAGGAGGGGATGTGAAATGGGAAGAGTTTGACTATTCTTATGTCTAGATGTAAAATGAGACCCCAACACTTCCTTTTATATGGGAAAAAGTTGGTTATTCGGTTGGGTGAGGGGCTATAGGTGGTGGATTAGTTGGGAAACTATCCAATAGCCCATAATATCAATGAATTCCTTGCAACTTTTTATTTTTTTCAAATTTTGCAAGTATACGCGGGATGTAGTGGTGCAACATGCATATGTACGTAGGTTGTAGTGGTGTAGTAAATGTTTGTAAGTGGGCAGTAGTGGTGTATAGCATGTACATCTTCAAAAAATGGGTTTTTTAGAAGAGCAACTTAGTGATCTTGAAAAAAAATGCAAGTAAGAGGGCCAAAGGCCAGGTATGCATGTGTAGAGAAATTTAGAGCTATAAAATGAGGCCTACGTCAAGCCCTTCCTTACAAGCATCAATACATACTAGGAAATATTTTTATAGGAATGTAATCTTCAAATCAGGTGCATTTGTCAAAAGATATTTCAACTGCTAGAAGTTTACTTCATAGTTTGTTGGCCACAATTTTTTTTTCCATTTCCTTTGTAAGGAAGTGATTGGATGTCCAATATTTGAAAACATTTGAATAAAACTCATGTAATATCCATCCAAACCCATGAACGATCTTACCTTGGTTACATTCTAATGGGTAGGCTAATTCATGATTTTCTTGACCTTCTCAGGATCCACTGCCACTCCTTCCTCTGAGATTACATGACCCAAGTAATGGATCTATATCTATAAGAAGTCACATTTCTTATACTTGGCATACAAATGGTGTTATCTCAATGCCTGTAGTACCAACTTGAGATGATATTCATTCTCTTCCTCAATATTTGAATATATGAGAATGTCATCCATAAAAACCAACACTAACTTGTTGAGGTATTTTCTTGTTGGTTGTGGAGCTTGATTACCTTCCCGATTCAGAGGTCTTGTTTCAAACGTGTTTGGATCCCATTTATTGAAGGGGAGTGTTGGGGGGATTCCCCCCCCACATCTGTCGTCAAGGGGTCTAGGGGGGGCAAAGAATGTAGTCGATCTGGACCATTCATTATAAGGTCGTAGATTTGATAGTAGAATTTATGTTAGGGTTTTTTTTCCCTAGAAGGAAACACTCTTTTGTGTATGAGGGAATTGTATCGCAGTTGCGTGTGAGAGACAATATTGTATTCTGAGAGAGGATGTTGTGAGAGAAATAAGATGAAGTTACAGTGGGTGTATTTTAGGTTGTATCCATTCATTGGATGTATAATAATAAAGGAAGGAATTGACGATTTCTCTGTGGACGTATCGCACACCGGGTGAACCACATATATCTGTGTCTCTATTTGTATTTTGAATCTTCTATATTTTATTTATGCATACATTTTATTTTATTTCTCTATGATCCTCCTTTTTCCTAACAATTGATATCAGAGCGAAAGGTAACTCACAAGAAAAAAATGGTTTTTGGTTCGAGTGGGAGCAACAGCGAAAGATGGAAAGTCTAGGGTCGAGAAATTTAATGGCCAAAATTACCAGTTATGGAAGATGAAAATGGAATACTATCTATATCAGAAGGATCTTTTCCTATTGTTGGGTGAAAAAGAAAAGAAATCGGTGAGTATAAAGGATGAAGAATGGGAGGTTCTTGACATAAAGGCACTAGGAATGATACGATTGTTCCTGGTAGCATCAATGGCCTTCAAAATTTCAAAAGAAAAGATAACAGAGGATATGATGAAGGAATTGGAAAAACTATATGAAAAACCCTCATCCTCCAACAAGGTGTTAGTGATTATTAATATGAATATGTCAGAAGGTGGATCTGTTTTCGATCATTTAAATGAATTTAATATGGTTACAAATAAGCTAATTTCTATAGGAGTGAACTTTGATGATGAGGTTAGGGATCTTCTAATATTATTCTGTTAAGCCCTAAATAGTGGATCATTACCCCTTAATTGGGGCATATTACATTAGTAATGTTATTTTATTTATGTCATCTTTATTCCATTAGTTGTAATTATACCTCCTAGTCTCCTATATATACCAAGGAGATATTTTCATTTGGAATCATCTTGGAATTGTACATTTATGTGGGCATAAGTAGGTTTCCCCCTTGAAGAGGCTTATTATCTAAATTTCTCTCTTTTTCAAGGTGTTGAGTACTTATTCTGAGGTTTTTCTATGGTATATTTATATTTGGTTCTTAACATATGGTATCAGAGCTAGAGGTCTTGGGGTTTCGCTGCTACATCTGAGACACCTTGGAATTTTTGCTATAAATTTTTTCTACAATGTTTCAGAAGGAACAACCTGGAGAATATTTATTATCTATATCAAGGTACATTGGGTTAAAATTTCATCTCCCGAGGCCTTATACTTTCAAAGATACAACCTGTGAAAGATAGGGTTCTGGAATAATCCTGAACTGAGTCATTGTAGAATTTTCGCTATAAAATTGTTTCTATAACATTTTTGACCCTGAAATCTGGAGGATATTTACATGAATTAGTAAGGTATTTGTGGTAAAAATTTAATCTTCTGGGTCATTGTACATTTTTAGATACACCCTATGGAAGATAGTGTATCTGACTAGTCCTATTGACTAGTCTCAAGAAGGTGTTCCAGGTAAAACAATAATAAATTCTTCCTAGAGTATCCAAATTGAGTGAAACTGGTTGCATTGGATAGTTGGTAGTATGTAGTATTTTGGGTGAGAGTTTCAAAATTTTATATCAATTATTTTGTTCGGGGCATGCTATACAAGTTAGATCTCCTGGAAAGTCCAAAAATCAGCAAGTTGTGGGGAAGTTAATGTAAATTCCATTTGGCACATCCAATTTTGATCAAACCTATGGCATTGCAGAGAAGAAATATCAGAGAACTACAAAAAATAAATTTTCATACCCATAAGGGCCGAAAATTTGGAGATACAACAAAAGAAATATTGTCTTGCAGAACCACCTCAAAATCAAGGTTCAAAAGTGATACCTGGCCAATATGCCACCTAAAAAGGGAACTTCTACACCAAATAAACCTCCAGAAAATCCTACATGGACTCTTGATGAAGGTGAAGAAATGCGTAGGGACATAAATGATTTACAAAAGAAGATAGTAACAAAATATGAACTACAAGAGATGATGGATTCAATGGAAGTTAAGTTTGAGGCAATCAATACTAATATGGATGGTTTAAAAGGGGATATCATGGAAGGATTGAAAAACTTCCTAATAGAGAGAACACCTTAAAGTGAAAATGTATCCCATGAAATTCATGATGAGGACACAAGGAAGGTGGATCTAGAATGGAGAAACTCCAACTTTGGGTTGAAGACCAACCACGTTCCTAAGATTGATATGAGGAAGTTTGATGGCAAGGACCCAATCACATGGATACTTCAGATGGATAAATTCTTTGATCTACATAATGTGCCACATACACAAAAGGTACAAATTGGTTCTTTATATTTAGAACCCAATCAATTTGTATGGTATCGATGGCTTTGTTCTCGCAAATCACTCATCACTTGGACAATTTTCACGGAAGAAATGATAGCACACTATGAGGATACAAGGAGCAATACCTTCTTTAGCCAATTGATAAATCTCAATCAAAAGGGT
The DNA here is from genome assembly GCA_009831015.1 of Picea engelmannii. Lineage (NCBI taxonomy): Eukaryota > Viridiplantae > Streptophyta > Pinopsida > Pinales > Pinaceae > Picea > Picea engelmannii. The sequence continues at coordinate 629,278 of ML778467.1, forward strand.
TCAGTTACAGAGCACATTGAGAACTTCCAAAGATTGAATATAAAGGTAATAGATATTCCATATGAGCACTTGATTGATGTATTCATAGGAACTTTAAAGGATAACATTCAACATGAGGTTCGCCTTTTGGAACACAAATCATTGAAGAATGCATTTAGGGTGGTAAGAAATGTTGAAAGTAAAAATATGGCTATGGCTACTAGAAGGACCAATCCTAACATCTATAGAGAGAATAATTCTCCTTCTTCTAAAACACCTCAACAATTAGAGGAAAGAAAAGAAAAAGGTTTATGCTTTAATTGTGACAGCAAGTACAGTAAGGGACATAAGTGTGGTGAGAAGAAATTATTCTACATAGATTGTGAAGAGGAAGAAGAACAAGAACAAGAACAAGAACAAGAACAAGAACAAGAACAAGAACAAGAACCATCTCAAGATGAAAATGTAGAAGCAATTTCTTCTGAAGAGTTGAATCCCACGATATCGTGTAATGCATTGGTTTGAATTAGCACTCCTCAAACCTCAAGATCGAAGGATATATCAAAAACAAAAAGGTAATAGTCCTAATTGATTCTGGCAGTACTCATAATTTCATTCACTATAAATTAACCAAAGATCTCAATTGCTTTGTATATCTAGTGCCAGAGTTTCAAGTAATGATTGCAGATGGAGGAACTATCAATTGCTCATGAAAATGCAATAAGATCAATCTTACTATGTGGGAATATATAATTAATAGTCCAATGATTGCTATACCCATGGGTGGTGCTGACATTGTAATAGGAATCCAATAGTTACAATCATTAGGAACAGTGGCTTTTAATTTTCAAGAACTTTTCATGAAATTTTAATTGGAAGGAAAATAAATTGAGTTAAGAGGTATCACAGGGAAACCCGGTAAGGTGATAAGCTCTAATGGAATGAAAAAATTATTGAAAAAGGGACATCAAGGTGTTATTGCACAACTATGCTCACTAGATGTTCAAACATATAAGCCATCTATTCCTCAAGATCTCCAAGGGATCATTGATAAGCATTCCAAAGTATTTGAAGATATTCTCAAAGGTCTTGCACCCACTTGAAATCATGATCATAATATTCACCTAATTCTTGGGAGTGTTCCTCCTAACATCAGGCCATACAAATACCTTTATGCCCATAAGAGTGAAATTGAGCACATGATTGAAGAAATGTTAGAGGCTGGCATTATTAGACCTAGCCAAAGTTCTTACTCTACACTGGTGGTAATGGTATTCAAGAAAGATGGCTCATGGCGTATGTGTCCAGATTATAGAGAGATCAACAAGATCACTATTAAATATAAGTTTCCCTTTCTCGTCATTGATGAATTGTTAGATGAACTACATGGAGAAATCTATTTCACAAAGTTGGATCTCCATTCAGGGTATCATCATATTAGAATGAAGGAAGAAGATATCCCAAAAACAACATTCCAAACTCATGAAGGCCATTATGAATTTTTGGTCATGCCTTTTGGCCTTACAAATGCACCTTCCACATTCCAAGGGTTGATGAATTCCATTTTCAAGCCCTTCCTTCGAAAATTTGTGTTAGTTATTTTTGATGATATACTAATCTATAACAAGTCTTGGGAGGATCATGTGCGACATGTTGGCAAGGTGCTACAACTACTAAAGGAGCAACAACTATATGCCAAACCATCCAAATGTTCATTTGGAGTGAAGGAGGTAGAGTATTTGGGTCATATTGTATCTCATGAAGGTGTCAAGGTAGACCCTAAGAAGATTAAGGCCATGATGGACTGGCCGATTCCCAAAACATTGAAGAATCTTAGAGGATTTTTGGGTTTGATAGGTTACTACCGCAAGTTTGTTTGACACTATGGAAGAATAGCAGCACCTTTAATGTCACTAACTAAGAAGGATGCATTTTCATGGACTCCAGAGGCAACTAAATCTTTTGAACAACTTAAAGAGGTGATGTGAAAAGATCCTATCTTGACCACTCCAGACTTCACAAAAACCTTTATTGTGGAATGTGATGCCTTGAGAAATGGAATTGGTTCTTTTCTAATGCAAGAAGGAAGGCCCCTAGATTTTGAAAGTCGACCACTCAAGGGAAATGACTTACACAAACCCATTTATGAGAAGGAATTGATGGAAATACTATATGCATTGAAGAAATGGCATCCTTACCTAATATGTAGGCACTTCAAGGTCAAAACAGATCATGATAGTCTTAAATACTTCTTGGAAAAAAGACTATCTTCAGAAGAAAAACAAAAATGGGTCACCAAGATATTGGGTTATGATTTTGAAATCGTCTATAAAAAAGGGAAGAAAAATGTTGTGGCAGATGCACTCTCAAGAAAGGATGAAGATGTTGAGGCCTTTCGCTATGATATCTCGATCATCCAACCTGATTGGATAATAGAAGAAAGGGATGAATGGAAGAATGACGAAAAAGTGTGGACTCCCATTCAAAGGTTGTAGAAGGATTCCAGTACATCAGATACATTTACATGAAAAAATGATTCACTATGGTACAAAGATCGCTTATATTTATGTAATAACTCCCAACTCAAACAAAAGGTACTATTGGAATTTCACACCTCTCCAATAGGAGGGCACTCAGGATTTTTGAAAACCTACCATAGGATCAAGAAGGAATTTTTTTGGGATGGCCTTAAAACGAATGTTCAAAGGTTTGTGGCAGAATGTTTAGTTTTCCAACAAAATAAGGTGGAAAAAATTAATACCCCAGGTATTTTACAACCATTAACCATCCCAAGTCAACGTTGGGAGGAGGTTTCCATGGATTTCATCACAGGGTTACCGAAGTTTGAAGGAAAGAGTGTCATCATGGTGATTTCTGATAGACTGACCAAGTACGCAGACTTTTGTTCACTCTCTCATCCCTTCAAAGCCAATACAGTTTCCACCACATTCATGGATATAGTTCAAAAGCTACATGGAAACCCAAAGATTATTGTAAGTGATAGAGATCCCATCTTCACTGGACATTTTTGGAAAGAATTATTTTCTTGTTTGGGTACTCAATCGGCTCATATCTCATCCTATCATCCTCAATCTAATGAACAAACTGAGATAGTGAACAAATGTTTGGAAGGCTACCTTCATTTATTTGTCTCTGATAAACAAACACAATGTTTCAAATGGTTACCCTTGGCAGAATGGTGGCATAACACTTCCTTTCATACTACAACAAAAATGACAATTTTATGGCACTCTATGGATACCACCCTCCTTCCATCACTTCTTCTCTAAAATAAAAATATAAGGTTCAAGTAGTGGAAGATCCCATCGAGCATCAACAACAAGTTCTACAAATATTGAAGGACAACCTGACCATGGAACAGAATCGCATGAAACAACAAGTAGATCAACATCGTAGTGAAACAAATTTTGAAGTAAGGGATTGGGTGTTTTTAAGACTACAACCATACAAACATATGTCCCTCAAGCAAGCCAAGAAAGATAATAAATTATCACCAAAGTACTATGGCCCTTATAAGGTGTTGCAAAAGATTGGTACTATGGCATACAAATTGGAGTT
>ML778467.1:632885-646920 GCA_009831015.1 Picea engelmannii
AAAGATTGGTACTATGGCATACAAATTGGAGTTGCCTGCATCTTCACGAGTACACCCAGTTTTCCATGTTTCATGCTTAAACAAGGTTATAGGTGACAAGATCCTAGTTCAAACTATATTGCCAAAACTTGACGAGGAAGGAAAAATAATATTGGAGGCGGAAGCCATCACTGACACAAGAATTTGCCAGCTGAGGAACAGATCCATTTCAGAGTATCTCATTAAAAGGAGGAAACTACCTACTGAAGATTCCACTTGGGAAGATGAGTCTTTTATACAGAATCATCCAGAGTTACTCAAGATTTGTGGACAACACTTGTCTCAAGGGGAGGGGAATGTTAAGCCCTAAATAGTGGCTTATTACCCCTTAATTGGGGCATATTACATTAGTAATGTTATTTTATTTATGTTGGCTTTATTCCATTGGTTGTAATTATACCTCCTAGTCTCCTATATATACCAAGGAGACATTTTCATTTGGAATCATCTTGGAATTGTACATTTATGTGGGCATAAGGAGGTTTCCCCCTCGAAGAGTCTTATTATCTGAATTTCTCTCTTTTTCAAGGCGTTGATTACTTATTCTATGGTTTGTCTATGGTATATTGATATTTGGTTCTTAACATATTCTCATTTCCAGAAAGATGGAACAACTTGTTCATGGTCGTAAGTAACTCTATCTCTAATTCAAGTACTCTAAAATTTGATGATGTTGTTGGTGTTATCCTTAGTGAGGAAACGCAATGGAAAAGCACAGATGAGACATTAGGTAGTGTGTTGACCATGGATAACAGGGGAAGACAAAGGGAAAGAGGAAACATCCCATGGAACCACATGAAGTCTAGGAGGGGCATATCCGAATTTGGACTAGCAAATATTAAGTGTTGAAATTGCGGGAAGAAATGACATCTAAAGAAAGACTCAAGATCTCCAAAGAAACAAGGAGATGGAGTACATGAGAAAAATCAAGAAGAAAATGTAGCAAGTGACGTGTTACAATATTTTTTTATTCTTTCTTTAGATAATATACTGATTCTTGGGTATTAGATTCAGGGGCTTCATTTCATGCCACACCCCATGGGAAATATTTTCAATATTATGTTCAAGGTGATTTTGGAAAAGTTCATTTGGGTGATGATGAACCATGTAAAATTGTTGGAGTGGGTAAGTTTTGGCATAGAGGCGGACCCAAGTTTCAACGCTTAACAATACACCAACAAAACCCCGACTACAGGCCCTTTTAAAAACACTTGCGAGGAAGGAAAATTCTCACCAGAGGTAGAAGTAGGGGGGGTTACAAGACGCAGGTGTCTGTAACCAGGTTGGGATAAAGATTTGTGATAATAACACTTCGCAGAGTATTCTGATAAATATAGGAAGTGACATGCATTAGTTTATTCACCTTATGGACATCACAGAACATAATCTAACTTAGTTCTAGCGTAGTAATAAAAAAAGATTATGCACCTAAAACACTTATAACTTTGAATCAGATCTAGCATTTTAACATAAGCAATGCATTAAAGTAGCATATACATATCCATTACATATCTAATCTAAGCACTAAGCAAAACATAAATGAGATAATCATTGCACAAATCAAAACATAAGACACCAAATATATGTGGTTCACCCCAGTGTGGGGTTACGCCCACCAACTGCTTTGCCTCTTTATTATTCGTCAATCTCTTACATTCAGTTACTCATGTGCACTAAGTCACAGAGTCAAGATTCTCATCGGACAAGAGATCTGCACACTGAGCACCAGATTCTCCTTCCAAAACTAGGTCAAGGAACATAGCCAACTCTCTATCAAGCACAAAGCCTTAACACACATACATTCCCTTGCATGAAGCCACTTGAACTACTTGCACTTAGCCAGCTAGCTCCCTACTTTTACAATACAGTATTATGTATTTATACTTTTACAAACCCTTACAATAGGGCCAAACATGGGGAGAACCCATGGGCCGACATCCCATAAACCCATTACAAAAACCCTAGATTATCCCTTACTAGGTCCACATAGCCCGCAAAATAAGTGATATCTGCAATCTCAACTCCACCTTGGTGCTCCATCTTCAACCATCATGTCTAAGTCCAAAACTGGGCCAACTCTAACCAATGTTTCCTCAAAACTTGGTTGAGGGCCAATAGGCCCCCAACACTCATCTCTGACTCATCCCAAGTCACTTAGGTCTAGACAATGTTGCTTCAAAGGCCTCAAGCTTAACGCGGGCTGCCTCGACTAAGCCTCCTGCTCAGTGAGCTCCTGTATCATCTGCTCTGTAACATGCCCTTCCAAGAATTTTTCTACTGATGCAACCACTTGGTCCAATTGTGAGCCCTGTCCATCAATATCTTCGAACACCTTACAGGCTTCATCCTGCACAGGTTGTAGTTTCTACATCACTTCCATTACCCTACCCTGGAGGGTAGTGATCTATTGTTGTACTACATGCTACTCCTGGGATCTCTTTATTTTTTCTACCATAGTGAGCAGCTTCATCTGTGCCTTCATGGAAAATTCCTGTTGTTGTGCCTCTTGTAACTGTGCTTCCATCTTTCTTAGCTTTGGATCCTCGGCGAGCCGTTCATATTTCTGTGTGCTTCTATCACTCTGTTTTTTTCACTTTGAGGAAAGGGATATTATCCTTACTATTATTTTCTTAATGGTTTCCTCGCTCTGGTCATGCACCTCCTATGAGATGCTCAATACTGCTTGAGCCTCCAATTCTATTATTCTGGCTTGAAGCTACTAGAGGGTCTTAGTGAGCTTCACTACTTGAGCCTCGATCGATTCTTGCTCCTCCTGTGCCAAGCCTAGCACAGAGTGACATGCTTTACTCACTAATTCTTTGACCATGTCCCACTTTGTGAGAAACTACTCATTTTCTCTATGTAGCTGGGATTTTTCCTCTGGAGCTTTGCCTGAAACTATGCTTTCTCACTTTCCTGGGCTGCTACCTTGTCCTGCGTTGCTCGTAATTGTGCTAGGAGTCCATATTTCTTCTACTTCAATGATTTTGTAGCCTTCTGCTTCTCTTCTTGGACTCTCTGGAACCGAGATTCTGTTGCATCCACAATTCTTCTCAATTAGGCCAGTTCATCTCTTAAATTTGCAATCTGTGATGAGGAAGGCGCAGTGGTTACTGTGTGGACCAAACAAATAGCTTGGTGTACTTCCTTTAGCTCCCTCTCGATGCTTCCATATAACTCCTCCTGCTTCTCTCCATATTGTTTTAATATGTCCTTGGAAGCGTCCTCCATAGTTCCATAGACCTAAAAGATATCGTCCTCAGTGAGAGTCTACTCCAACTGGGGCTTATTAGCATGTGTCTTCTTCCTTGATGAGGGTTTCTTTGGAGAATAATTCCTCTTATGTGGTGTTATTTTCCCAATAGGGGAATCATTTGGTGGTGTAGCTCCGCCTCCTCCTTGTTCTTCTTCTTTTTCATCTCCTCCTCCCTGCCCTTCTTGTTATAACCCTAAATTGCACCACACATGCATACCTGGCATCATGCCATATTACTCACTATTTTTTCCAACCCAACACTGAACAAATCTTCTTAAAAACACAATTTTTGAATATGTACATGCCCTGCACCACTACTTCCCATGTACATATGCTATCTGCACCATTACAACCCACGTATACCCACAAAATTTGCAAAAAATAAAAAGTTGCAAGGGATTTATTGAGATTACGGGCTATTGGGTAGTTTCCCAACTAGTCCTCCACCTATAGCCCGTCACCCAACCGAATAACCATCCTTTTGTCATATAACAGGAGGTTTTGGGGTCTCATTCCAAGGAGAAACATAGAAACAATGAAACTATTCCCATTCCACTTTCCCCCCTTGGCCCAAGAATTTGCAGCCACATTGTGAGTTTTGAGCCAGAATTCCCTATTCTTGCCTTTTTCCTCATTCATAAGCTTATGCCCATTCTCTAGAGAGAAGTGTGAGAGAAGAAGGATACCTGGAAGCAGTTGGATCTTGGTGAAGAGGAGCCCAACACTGGGTTCGAGGAGCAGTCACTGATCTCATTTTTGTAAGTGACTTTGTGAGATTAATATAAAGAAGTACTTTTCCTGTCTCGCCATATGATGTGTTCAATCTTTATGTTTTATTTACATTTTGTTATGAAATATAAAAAACTAATTCATATATAAGATGCATGTTTGTAGTTTCTTGTTTGTCTTTTGGTGAATGCAAGTCATCCTTGGGAGGAGACTTGCAGTCAAGAAGCAACCGAACACAAAAGAATCGACATCAGATGCAGAGTTTAAGGTAAGACTATCGGATCCTTATACTTTGTATTTTATTCATGAATGCAGGGTATTGTTGGGATAATTGTTAAAAGTAGGAGACTTTAGATGGTTAGCTATTCCTGCACAATTGAACCCTAGTGTAGTCCATAGGGGGGTTTTCCCACTATAGCACTTCTGCTTTGTCTTCTCCTCCTCCTCCTGGAGAGCCAAACCCATTATCTTCAGAAGTGTTGTTCTCTTCATCGCTCTCTATATCCTGGAATTCCTCCTGCTTATTCTTCTTCGTCGTTCTATTGGATTGTACGACATGCTCAACTCGGGTGAATATGGGACTTCCTATGGTGTTAGTGTCAGAGAGTTCTACATCAACGACATGTATAAGAAATTCCTCCAGCCATTCCTTTGTAATCTTCTCCATGTCTTCATCTGTTAGCTTGTAGTATGATTGTAACTCTTCCTGGTTCTCGTCTCAGTGCGCAGTGATGTAGATGAAATGAAAATATGCATGCAACTTTTCTATTGGTTGGTACTGGTGTAGGGTGCACAGTGTCATGTGCAAAAATGATTCAATGGCAACTTTTAATTGCCGATAATATGCATGAAACACTGCATTGGACTGCCACTTCTTTGTCATGTCATTGGTATACCACAGGGTTGAAAACTGAGCGGCCAACGACTCTGAGGGTTCGATCTCTAGGAAGGTGGCTCCTTAAGGAATTTTCCAAGAGACAAATGCGATCAAAATGATCAGCCAACTATAATGGAATTCATATCCCAAGTCCTGGGCTTCACGACAATCCTTCTCTAGCTCATTGACGAGGTAGTTTACCCAGTTCATCTGCATGCCCTCCACACATTTTCCTGCAAGGTCTACCACGAACATGGTGACCTATGTGGGGCGGTTATTCCTTATGATCTTGCTAGCTATGAGTTGGAAATCAAAGTGCACCGTACCATCTTGTATATAGGCTACCTTGTAACCTCACTTTCCTTTTTCGACTTCTCTGTAGGCTTCCTTGATGCGTTGTGCCAAGGAAAGGTCTGAAGCCTTCCCTGGATAAAAATTCTAAGGGTTAGGACCCTTCACAATTAAGCCTGTGATCTGGTGGATCAATGTCGGATCCACAGTAATCCTTCGGTCAAGCCACAAGTATCCGCCATGATAGCATGACAGGAGGAGTTTAACACAAGCGTTAACCTCCTGGTGATGGCCGAAATGAAGAATATTCATCACATTCAGCATGGTGGATTGCGCAAACTCCTTAATCCATGGTTGTGAGATGAGGCGAGGCTTCTTTCCAGTTGTCTTCATGAGATAGCAGTGGGGCGCCAACATTGCGTAGTTCTTCCAGTCTCCCAAGTTGAATTCATTGTTCTTCAATAGCGGGATCTATCCTAACCGACTCCCGACTATGCGTATTCCTTTTAGAATGTACGTAGTGAACATGATGTACTCAAAGTGTCAGGGGATGTTGTCACGGTTAACAGTACCAACCAAAGGTTGGATATACTCGGGTAGGATCGACAGGATCTGCTTCACATTAGCCAGATCGTTGTGGTGCTTACTTCATTGTTCAGTTCTGGGGTTGAAATGACCAGAATGATGTCCATTCGAAGGGGAAGCCTGCAGTCCCCTAATCGATGATGCTTGGACACCTTTAGATATTGATATGTCAGCAATTATCGTCTTAAGGACCTCCTCGACAGACTTCTCTGATTCACTAGGTTTTCTTGACATTCTAGTTTTTAATAAACAGGCGGGGTAGGAAAACGGATAGGAAGGGTCTAGTTTTAGATGACACAGCTCGACACTTGGACAATTCTCTTCTTGGATTAGTTAATCATAGGTGGAAAAAATTGGTCCCGACGCAGTGTCCGATGATTTAAATAAGCGGGGTACCGTAACGGATCTTCCAATGGCCAGGAAATGCTTCCATCAATGTAAATTTGTCCATTACGGCACGATCTCAACGTCCAAAAGTGGTCCATCAACCCAAATTCATTTTCTAACCATTCTGGAGCATCATTCTAACGGTCAGGGTTCCTCCAACGGTCATATAAATTCCCTATGGAGAAGTCCCATTCTGCATAGACCTGTTGTTCCAGCGAGGTTCAAATCCTGTGAACCTGCCTCCTGCGAGGTTCCATTTTGTGAAGTCTTCGATCTGGTCTTTGTAGCTTTTCCAACTTAGCTTTATTTTGATTGTGCTTCCTTGACTTCTTCCCTATGATCTATGTTTCTCTAACTGTTTCTGGAATCCTCTTTCCATTCTTATTCTTATTTTCTCCTAGCGCAGTGGCTTTGCACTGTTGAGGTTACCTCAAAGGGTCTGAAGTTAATATCCATTTTCTTAACACATCCTGAGTGGACATAGATAGGTTCCTCAAGCCTTCTTACATTCTTTCAACCTTGATAGTTTATTCTCTTGCCTTTTGTCCCTCCTGTGTTTTTACTTTGTTCTGTTGCTTCGACTTATCCTCTCATTCTTCTATTAGTCGATCTATTTTCCTAGTTATTAAATCCCTTAGTTATTGTTTTTTATTTTCTGTATCTTCTTCCTTTGCTTTCCTTCCGATCTGATCCTTCTCAATCCAAGTCTTACCTAGTAAACGTGGGAAAGGGGTGTTGTCCCCAATAAACTTAATGACTTCAAATTCCTCTTCAGTCGATGTTCCATGAAAAATAATAGGTACATTAGTAACTCTTCAACATAGGGTTATCATATTTCCCTTAAACAATCCTATCCTTCCCAACGAAGGTATCAAAGTAGGTTTTCCCAAAATTTTCCAAGTTTCTTCTGTCATAATATTCACTTGTGTTTCTTCATTCAAGACACAGTCTATGTCGAAGCCTTCTTTTCTTTCACTTATGCATTGTTTTACTTTCAGGATCTCTAGTAAAATGGCATCTTTGTGAACATCCATCATTTCTTCCAACTGTACTAATGTAGTATGAAATTCCTATGGCCTTTTTTCTTTATGAATTTGTACCATTCTCTTAGTCTCTTGACTTCCTTCATAGTTTTCTTGTCTCATGTTCATTCGTTCAACTTTATAAATCATCTTTGGACAATCCTCAACCTCATGACCAACAATCTTACAACAAAGACAAATAAGACCTGTGCCAGGGCATTCCATAGAAATATGTCCCAGTCTTCTGCGGTTATAACGCAAAGTTAATCCTCTTTTTATTTTAAATGTTCCCCAACCTCTTCTGTATTGCGCACTTCCCCTAGGATCATAGTGTTGCACCTACAATCTGCAAAAATTATTTCTAGGTTCTTGCATACATTTGTTAGTCCAAAAACTCTTTCTATGCATAGGAATAACATATCTTTCTTCATTTCCATTAAATTTACTCAAATCAACTCTTTCTTTCAAAAACACCCTAGCCTTCAGACTAGAAAAAAATCTATTAAAAATAATTAGGTTCATGATTTCAAAACAAAAAATTTCACTTATCTTACTCTTGTCAAAGCACAAAGCTTTACCTCTTTTCGGATACTACCACTTTCTTCTGATTAGATTTCTTTATTAGCACAAAGCTTTGCAAGTCAAGTAGAATAATGTGCACTACAGTAGTAGATATATGCACAGAGTTTCTCTTTTCTTTACTTCAATTCCCAAGAATCACAGTGTCAAGTCCCAACAACAGAACCATTTGTTGGCACAGGGGCAAACCCATGGTTCAAAGCTTAACAATGCACCAACAAAACCTCGACTATCGGCCCTTTTGGAAACACCTTCGAGGAAGGAGAAGTCTAACCTGAGGATGCAGGTGTCTGTAACTAGGCTAGGACACAGATATGTGATAATAACACTTCGCAGAGTATTCTGATAAATCTAGAAAGTGGCATGCATTAGTTTATTCACCTTATGGACATTGCAAAACATAATCTAAGATAGTTCTAGTGCAGTAATAACAAAATATTATGCACCTAAAACACTTATCACTTTGAATCAGATCTATCATTTTAACATAAGCAACACATTAAAGTAACATATACATATCCATTACATATCTAATCTAAGCACTAAGCAAAACATAACAAAGATAATCATTACACAAATAAAACCATAAGACACCATATATACATGGTTCACCCCAGTGTGGGGCTACGTCCACCAACTACTTCGCCTCTTTATTATTCATCAATCTCTTACATTCAGTTACTCCTATGCACTAAGACATAGAGTCTAGCTTCACACTAGACAGGAGATCTACGCATTGAGCACCAGATCCTCCTTCCAAAACTAGGTCAAGGCACAAATCCAAATCTCTATCAAGAACAAAGACTTAACACACATACATTCCCTTGCACAAAACCACTTGAACTACTTGCACTTAGCCAACTAGATCCCTACTTTTACTATACATTCTTCTTTATTTATACTTTTAAAAACCCTTACAATAGGGCCAAACATGGGGAGAACCCATAGGCTGACATCCCATAAACCCATTACAAAAGCCCTAGAGGACCCCTTACTAGTTCCACATAGCTTGCAAAATAAGTGAGATCCGTTATCAGCTCCACCTGGACGCTCCATATTCGACCATCATGTCGAAGTCCAAAAGTGGGCCAACTCTAACTAATGTTTCCTCAAAACTTGGTTGAGGGCCAAAAGTAAGGTACAAATAAATTTAAATAATGGAAACCAGTGGTTATTGAAAGAGGTGATACATGTTCCATATTTGAGAATAAATCTAATTTCAACAGGGAAGTTGGGAAGTGAATGTTGTATATCTACATTTACAAAAAAGGTGTGGAAGATCACTAAAGGATCACCCGTAAGAGAAAAAGGAGAGAGGGTAGGTACATCGTGTTTATGTACTAGTAATGTTGACTCTTATATCTCTTTATCTTGTACAGGAGTGGACACAACATTGTGGCATCATAGGCTTGGACACATGAGTGAGAAGGGGATACAGATACTCCACAAAAGGAATTTGTTTCCATATCTTAAACAAGTTTATTTGGATTTATGTGAGCACTATGTTTATGGAAAACATAAGAGATTCAAATTTCTTAGAGTTGGGAAGGAAAATAAGAGTGAAAAATTAGAGCTTGTGCATACAGATGTATGGGGACTAGATCAAGTATCATCTCTTGGTGGCTCTCGTTATTATGTTACTTTTATTGATTATGCAACTAGGAAAACTTGGGTTTATTACATTCGAAACAAATATGGTGTTTTTGACACTTTTAAGAAATGGAAAGATTTGGTTGAGAATAAGACATGAAAAAGGTTGAAGTGTCTTAGATCAGATAATGGAGGTGAATATTGTAGCAAGGAGTTTGATAATTACTTTTCATACCATGAGATTTGTAGAGAGAATACAGTTCCAGGAACACCATAAGAAATGGTGTGTCAGAAAGGATGAACATGACAATCATGGAACATGCAAGGAGTATGAGATTGCATTTAGGGTTTCCCATATAGTTTTGGGCAGATGTTGTAGATATTGATGTTTAATTAATAAACAAAGGGTCTTCAAGATCCTTGGATTATGGCATTCCAGAGGAGGCATGGACAAGAAAAAATGTAAACCAATCATTTCTGAATACTTTCTGTGGTGATGCATTTGTCCATATTGACAAAGAAAATAGGACAAATATTGAGGAAAAATCCAAAAAGTGTACCTTTATTGGATATGGTGTTAATTATTTTGGTTATCACTTATGGGATTATGAAAATCACAAAATCATTAGGAGTAGAGATGTGGTTTTCAATGAAACGGTCATGTACAAAGATTAGTTACAGGGAAAGAAACAGGAAAAGGAAAACACATAATACACAGTGCTTGATGAAATCAAAGAAAATGAAATTCCAAAGGTACCAGAAAATAAAAATGTACAACAATAGGAGCAACATGTACCTCAAACTCCTACAAGTGTTGTTAGAAAAACTATTAGGTTAATTCCTCCTGAATGATACTCTCCTTCATTGTATTATTTATTGTTAACTGACTTTGGTGAAGAAGCAATATAGGTGGACACTAAAAATAAGTGGGAGTAAGGCATGAAAGAGGAACAGACTCCTTGGTAAATAACCAAACTTGGGACTTGGTTAAGTTTCCTACAGGAAAAAGTGCATTGCAGAATAAATGAGTTGACAAGTTGAAGGAAGAAGATGGAGGGAAAACGTGGTACAAGACTAGAATTGTTGTAAAGGGGTTTTCACAGAAGAAAGGTGTATATTTTGATGAAATATTTTATCCTGTTGTTAAAATGACTTCAATCAAGACTATTTCAAGTCTTGCGGTAGTAGAATATTTGCATATTGAACAATTAGATGTAAAAACAACTTTTCTCCATGGGGATTTGGAAGAAGATATGTATATGCAACAATCATAGGGGTATGAGTTCAAAGGGAAGGAGAATTTGGTATGCAGGTTGAAGAAGAGTTTGTATGGCGTAAAAAAATATATAAGGCAATGGTATTTGAAATTTGATAGGTTTATTACATAATAAGGTTATAGTAGATGTCATTCTGATCACTGTGTTTTTTTAAGAGGTTAGAAAATGAAAGATATACTATCTTTCTATTTTATGTATATGACATGCTTGTTGTAGGGTCTAACATGCAGGATAAAAATATGCTCAAAAGGAAATTAGATAATTCATTTGCGATGAAGGATTTGGGTGATGTAAAGAAAATCCTTGGTATGAGAATAACAATAGACAAGAAATATTGCAAATTACCATTATCTCAAGGTGAGTACATAGAGAAGGTGATGGAGAGGTTTAGAATGCAAAATGAAAAACCAGTTAGTACACCTTTGTTCAACCATTTCAAAATAAACAAGGAAATGTATACCAAGACATAGGAGAATATAGAATACATTTCTAGGGTCCCTTATTCATTAGCAGTTGGTAGCTTGATGTATGCGATGTTGCACAAAAGACCAGATATTGCACATGCAGTGGAATTTGTGAGCAGTTATATGAACAATATAGGTAAAGAACATTGAGAGGAAGTAAAGTGGATTCTCAGGTATTTGAGAGGTACCACTACTCATGCATTATGTTTTGGGGGTTCACACATTTTTCTAGAGGGATATGTTGATTCAGATATGGCAAGTGATAAAGATAACATGAGGAGCACCACAAGGTATGTTTTTAATGTAGGTGTGTTGAACACTCAACAAACCCTCAAAATTTTAGAAAATTTTGGGGTACCACTTTCTTTTAATATCATCCATATGGATTCATCATCAGGAATAACTGTCAGATGAAAGCTCGTTGATATTATTCAATTAATACTTGAGATGTAAGGACAATTTTTAGAAAATTAAACATGTCGGCTATCTATAAACCCTAATTTAAGAGCTAAACACAAATATAGAAACAAAAATAAAATAAAATAAAAACTAAACGATAATGATTAATAATGACCTAAGCATGGATATCATAACTAAATATAAGTATTGATAATAGTATATGTGTGTGTGTGTGTGTATAAATCTAGGGTTTGAATGATTAATATGTATAGTAGCAAGGTTTTGTATGATTTTAATATGATTAGGATACTTAATAGTGTTAATATATGTAGTAGGGGATTTTTATGCTTTAGGATTTTAAACCCTAAAGCATAAAAATCCCCTAATACATATGTTAACTGTTGGTCTCCAGTTTTGATCATGTTTTTGCCTATATTATATTCCAAAGACCTCCATTTCTATACCCAGTACCACCCCTTTTGGCCTTGTTTTGACATAATTGACATCTCCCTACCACTCAATGGGGCTACTTAAGGTATCTTTACGTTTCAAGCTATTTTTATGCATTTTGATGCTTTAAATTCATATTGGAACTAATGTTGCTTGGGTTAGGTACCACTTCTATTTTTGGAACAGGATTGCCAGTACCAAGTACCGACTCGTACCCCGTGGAGATACCAATGAAGCCGCTCAAGATCTGTGCGTTATGGTCAGAATGGGAGACAGAGAGATTCACATGATAGATGGAGTTATCGCTCACAGGATGATTGAAGGCATAATGATAAAACTGAGCCGTTAATTCTTCATCGTTCACACTTCGTGACACTACGTGTCACGAAGATGTGAAGACTGTTTTAAACTTGATTCCAAGCTATTTTTGGATCGAGGATCCGTTTGTCTTTATGTATTTTTTCTTCTTTAGACTGTTATGAAGGAGGATCTAGATATAAACAGGAGATCACTCCTAAGAACCGGTTGGATTATGTTATGTTATGAACACACATTTCTGAATATAAACTGTTGTTGCGTTATGTTACTCGACTGTCATACGATTTGAGTTGTTTCCTTGAGTAAATGGAACGTGAATTTTACACCATGTTTGCATAGCATGATTGAGTAGTTCTGGTTGTTTCCTTCGGCGTTTGTACCTTTTGGTTGGGCCCACCAAACAGGTGCAAGTCGCTGTTGTTCTTGCATTAAATTTAGGTTATTTCAGTAGCGTAGTAATTGCCTGCATGTTAGTTTATTGAGCCTCGGAATTAACTGTTCAGAATATTGATTGATTATTCTTCAGCATAGTGATATCTTCCACAATGATGAGTATTGAACGCATGATTGATTCCTGTAGGATTTGAAGCATGAATTAGAATAGCTCTGTTCCCAGTTTCCAATTTGAATGAAGATTAAAGTGAATGCGAGCTTGAATATACTTTGTTTTGGTTAGGATAGTTAGTTACTTTGTTTTGTTAGATAGTTAGGCTACTCTGCTCAGTTAGGATCGTTCGGTTGAAATTAAAGTAAAGGAATCTTCCGGTACCAGTAGGGTAAGTAGAGTAGTTCTTTATCTTTCCTGTAGACATAATTAGATTTGTTTTCAATGTTTAGATTAAAACAATTTTAGGAAATAATCTTTCTGTGAGAGATAGAAATAGTGTTGATAGATGATTAAAGATAGCGGTAAATAGTCGTGTGAAATTACAGTAGAGCAGAAATAGAAGCACCAACACTCAAGCATAGAACTGTCTCTCTTTTGATGAATTAAACAGGAAATAAT
This sequence comes from Picea engelmannii, assembly GCA_009831015.1. Classification (NCBI taxonomy): domain Eukaryota; kingdom Viridiplantae; phylum Streptophyta; class Pinopsida; order Pinales; family Pinaceae; genus Picea; species Picea engelmannii. Next base: position 646,155 of record ML778467.1, read on the forward strand.
AAGTTTCAAGATAGCCATTAAGATTCAGTTTCTCAGAGTGAGTTTATGTTTTATTTTAAGGATAGTCTTTAGATAGGAATTAGCTTACCTGCACATACAGTGTAGCAGCTCAAAGTTTACCAACCCTGGTTTGAAAATTTAGTGTTTCAGGTCATTCAAATCTTCAATTTAGCAGCCTGACATTTTTGGCACCGTTGTCGGGGAGCTGTTTAAAAGGTAAGAAGATAATTGTCTTGATTAGTTTTAGAATGCACTTAGTTTGGTGTGGTATGTTAGCAGGTTGATAGTAAGGGGAGCTGTGGAAACAAGGGGTGAAAACTGACATAGCAGTTATCACAGGTACTCTGAAACTCAATCTTAGTTTCTTTTCTTTCATTTAGTATGACTTCATAAAAAATAGAGATCCTAGAGGTAGATTTAGGAGAAATATAAAACCACAAAAAGAAGAAGAAACCTCCACCCAAAAAGCGATAGAAATTGAGACTGAAATTCTGGCTGAGGAAACTATAGAACAAAACCTAGAACCAGGAAACACCATACATTAGCAAACTCAAAATCTTGGTGATCCATCCCTGGATGATACAGTTGATACAGAGAAAATACAAGCCCTTCTCAGGAACCCGAACTCTGTAATTTCACAGATAACAACTACAACTGTAAGATCAAAGGCCATAGGATCCTCAAAAGGACCAATAGGATATAACACCTCTGATAGAAAGAATCCAGAAAGGTGGGATTTCACACCCTCACCAAAGAAGGATAAGAT
>ML778467.1:661046-677048 GCA_009831015.1 Picea engelmannii
TGTAGGATTTGAAGCGTGAATTAGAATAGCTCTGTTCCCAGTTTCCAATTTGAACGAAGATTAAAGTGAATGCGAGCTTGAATATACTTTGTTTTGGTTAGGATAGTTAGTTACTTTGTTTTGTTAGATAGTTAGGCTACTCTACTCAGTTAGGATCGTTCGGTTGAAATTAAAGTAAAGGAAGCTTCCGGTACCAGTAGGGTAAGTAGAGTAGTTCTTTATCTTTCCTGTAGACAGAATTAGATTTGTTTTCAATGTTTAGATTAAAACAATTTTAGGAAATAATCTTTCTGTGAGAGATAGAAATAGTGTTGATAGATGATTAAAGATAGCGGTAAACAGTCGTGTGAAATTACAGTAGAGCAGAAATAGAAGCACCAGAACTCAAGCATAGAATTGTCTCTCTTTTGATGAATTAAACAGGAAATGATAAGTTTCAAGATAGCCATTAAGATTCAGTTTCTCAGAGTGAGTTTATGTTTTCTTTTAAGGATAGTCTTTAGATAGGAATTAGCTTACCTGCACATACAGTGTAGAAGCTCAAAGTTTACCGACCCTGGTTTGACAATTTAGTGTTTCAGGTCATTCAAATCTTCAATTTAGCAGCTTGACATTAACACTATTAAGTATCTTAATCATAGTAAAATCATACAAAACCTTGCTACTATACATATTAATCATTCAAACCCTCTCTCTCTCTCTCTCTCTCTCTCTCTCTCTCTCTCTCTCTCTCTCTCTCTCTCTCTCTCTCTCTATATATATATATATATATATATATATATAATATTAATAATAATTATATTTATCTATGATATCCATGGTTAGGTCATTATTAATCATCGTCGTTTAGTTTTTATTATTTCATTTTATTTGTGTTTCTATATTTTTGTTTGGCTCTTAAATTAGGGTTTATAGATAGCCAACATGTTTAATTTTCTAAAAATTGTCTTGCATCTCAAGTATTAGTTGACTAAGATCAACAAGATTTCATTTGACGATTAGTCCTGACGATGAATCTCGAATCATATTCAAAACTTCGATGACAAGAATGGCACTAACTATGGATTATACAGAAAATACCTTTGAAACCCCTCACCATAGAAAATTGAAAACAACAATCATCCATATGTTGTGATTTTCGCATGACCATGACCAATTTTGGGGTTTGTTTCTTTGTTTTGATTTTATTAAACGAGTCTGAGATTGGTATGAATTATCACTGTTATAGGGAGAAGGATAGATAGTTTAAACACTAAAAAAGGAAGGTTTTCAACACTTAGAATTTTCCAACTATCAAATTTTCCTGTCGAAATTGATTTTCCCCGATATCCGACAATCACCTCTTAAGAATGTCGACGTCGATGAATGTCAGGTGTCGGTCATGCTAGCATATAGATGCACCAAATAAGATAGTTTCCCCTTTGAAATTTTGACGCTGATAAACATCAGGCATCGACCATGCCAATGAACAAGTGTGTGATGATATACAATGAGTAGAGGTATCCACCGATGCGGATGTTACAATGGTCATTGGCATCCAATTATGCGCATAGAAAAAAAATTCAAGGACAATCGTAGTGACAACGTCGACGTATGAAATTTCCTCAAGATCGTGACCATTTGATTAACTCAAAAGGCCATCCCAACTGTCCATTTTTAGGGTAAAGCTTCACCTCGAGACAACGCGACATAGTACCACGTAGATATGGAACACGTCACCTCTTCTCGTCGTTCACCATGTAGGCACTTATATCACCACTATGTTAGCCATGTTGGAATTAACATGTCATCAACCATAGAACATGACAATTTGACACATCACCTGGGTAATCCAAGTCACCAGGCCACGTTGTCAAGCCACATTCGCTACGTCACAACGATCATACGATGTCAGGAACCATGTAGCCATGTACAATTCACATTGGCTGTCGGGACATGCCCCGACCCCCAATATTCTCAATCATGTGCGATAACACATCACTATTTGAAATCACCGATGAACTAGCCTAACGTCCATCTATTTCATTGATTTACGTGGCAAATTAAATCCAAATTATGGCGCTAATGACATAGTTAATATGCAAAGTTACGTAAGGATTTTTCTATACTTGGCTAGGGTAAACCCAAATGGGACTAACGGAAATGCATTGTTTGAATTTGATGAGGTGGGTAGATTGTTATTTTTTGCATAGAGCAGTTGATACCTTCTTGTGGTGAATAATTATTGAGTAATCAGGTGTTTCATTCGAAGCTAGATTTTGTCGAGCTTTCTATAAATCTTGGAACTGGTAAGTACTGAATAGAAAAACTATGTCTTTCGTAGGTATTTGGTCTTGATAATAAATCTTTTTTTTTTTATCATTGTGTAATAGATAGAGAACTAAGCTAAGATGTTTTTTTGTAGGAAACATGGCTCCTCGAAGACCAATGACCTATCGATCACCGAAGACGTCGAAGGGGAAGAAGATATTGGTTGGAGAAGCTTCTTGTCCCGTGATTTCCATAGAATTGGAGTTCATGCCCAAGGTGGAGCCTATAGTTAAAATATCACAAAGGAAACCGCCATCTCCGCCACCACTCTACAGGGATACAAATACAAGCATGACAACCAAGGTACCCATGCCCACATGGCTTGAAATTTACAATAATATTCACTATGATGATTTCTTATATTTAGCCCCCATAACGAACTGAAAGTGAGAGTCTTAGACAACAAAGTTTTTCAAAATATCAAATTATCATCCTTGTACATGGTAGCTTGCAGAACCCTAATTATACCTTGCATAGAAACTTTAGAATTGATAATTAATCACACCCAAGCTCACAATTGTGTGATTAATGATGTGAATGACCAATGTGTTGGTGTTTTCTTACCAATGGAGGTCAACAAGTATTACTAACTTAGGGATCCTGAAGTTTGAATTAACATTGATTTCATGGTTAAGTTCTATGAATATCACAACACCAATAAGATTTTGGAATCTTGGTGGAAAGAATATACAAAATTGTGAATAGAGCATTCAAATGGTACAAAACTATAAACTTGAGAGAACCATATATATTCCTCATGGCACTGATACGCTGGCTATATAGGGAAAATGGCTGCTCCAAGTTTTCAAAATCCTGGATTCCCTTGGCCTATACAATAGCCATATCCAGAAGTGTCTTCAATTGGGGGTCCATAATATATAAACAATTGAGCGTTAGGGTTGAGCGAGAACATTAACCAAAGGTAGGAGAAACATGTTTCTTCTTTATGGCCTCATACTTATTAGATGCAATTTTCACTAGAGATGTATTTCCAGGGTTGGGGTTAAGCTGACATGTCTAAGAATTATCTTTCCATGTTTGTTTTGATGTCTTATGGGAGAATATAATTCTTACACTGCAATTTGTGATGAATTCTTAGCTAGGGTTTATTTCATAATATGTGAATATAATTTTCCAAGGATTTATAAAGAAGCAAGAAAGGTCATATCTAGGATAGGGAATTGGTATTTAGAAGAAAGGAGTACCTATCTCAGGATTTTCAGATCCACTAGGGATCTACTCCTCCTACCATCCTATGTACCGAACATGTTAGTCTAGGGAAAAATTTATTACCAGACCATTCTGCAAGGTTTCAATGCTTCCTTAGTAAAAGATAAGAAAAGAACATTAATCCCATATGGATTCTATGTAGGTTATCCCTTGGTAAAAGATACTACTCGGGCTAGGAAAGAAGCTCAAAATCAGTTGGAGTATAGGTTCTACACTAGTAGGTACATGAAACATGACCCAAAAGGTCTAGTTTCTCAACACGCTAGTCAAGTGGTATCTCACTAGCCATATTCACACGACACCTTTGAGGATGAGATATTCACCGAAAATTCCATAGATTGGAAAGAGGTCTTATAGAGGAAAGATAAACCATATCTTACTTGTTTCAAAGCCATGTTAGGAGATGAACACTTAGACTGGTTGGAAAAAATAGTAGGAGTTGTTGTATAGGCACAAAATGAGAATACAGATCAAGTAGAAAGGAGAGTTGAAGCACAATGAATCCTAGAAGAGGATGAGAGAATGTTACGAGAGCACAGGAAAAATCCCACTCTTCAAGCATTAGGACCACTGATGGTGACTCCTATGGAAATGCATATGGTAGAATGATGACAAATTCCTGCAAGAGAAACTTCACCTACATAGAGCAAAAGACAACAAAATGAAATATAGGTACAAGGGAACCAATTAGGACCTGAATTAGGAATTGAGGTTGTGATAGAGACATGAGGCCCAAGTATACTAGCATCGATAATCACTAACCTAATTACAATCTATGATGATGACACTGAGGATTGGAGGCTACAATAGTTCCCATTGTAAATGAAGTTGACACATATATGTTAGGCACCCGACTATCTCAAAGACTGTAACTCTTGGGTATGGGGACAAAATTGAATACACTAGAGAGAATTACTACCCCCTCAGAGAAAGGGTCACGACCTCAAGCTCAAGGAGGAAGCAATCAAGATATCAAGGAAGAGAAACTAGATACAGAGGGTACCACCTCAGTAGGAAAATTTGATACATATTACAAATACTGGGAGGGAGCTCTAGATGATAAAGATAAAAGTAATGGTCAGGGCTCTATCCCAATGGAAAAGGCCTTGAATGAAGGAGAAAGTGAGGAGAATTCAGATTGTGGAGAGAATCATGTAGGTGAAACAACTAGAATCCAAGGACATGAGGAGCAATAATATGAGGAAGAATATGAAGATACCACAGTAAATAATCCAAATTGATCTTCACCCAGATAAATGAAAACACCCATGGTGACAAGAACAAATAATGTGACAAAGGTCACCACTAACAACATGTAGGTAGGAGAGATTCTGAAATATGTAGAGTTTGGACTCATAGATAGCCTAGGACAACCTTCTACAAACCCAGGTCAAGAGAACACATCGAGCAGATATGGAGAAACCATCGGCAACCAGGTACTAGATATTGACAAAGGTAAGGAACCTACCTTTGAACACTTTCATACTCTAGGAAGTTTGAGAAATTTTATCTCATGGGGGGACCAACCAATTATAGAACCTGTAGACAAGGTGGTCTATGTCCAATAATTTTCTTATGATAGGAATATACAAGTGATAGTCCAGAGGACTGGAAAAAAGAGGAGGATTACTCTAGACAATGTCGTGATGATCACAATGGAAGAAACCATGTTGGATGCTAGACAATCCAAAGTGAGTGAGTTACTAGGATCCAGGACGGCCATATCTAGAACCACCATGGACAAGGAAAGATAACATGAGCGGGAGGAAAAATCCATGAAACAAGAACTCGAGCATCTCAGACATCATGCCAAGTATTACCAAGACACCATTCGGACAATCATTTTTATAAGAGATGATTTTCTATCAAGATACAGTCAGTTTAAAAAAGAAAGAGACACATTTATGACTAAGGTGTTGAGCTACTTGGAAGAGACTTTGTTGGGGTTGATGGAACTCAAATATAAGTCGATATTGTTTGAACAATCACATAGGGTCCTAGAATAGATACAATATGTATGGGAAATTGAGAAGGTCTGAGGGAGTGAGGGACATGGTATTAGGATTATTCGGGATGGAAACCTAGAAAGGTTTCAAAAGTTTGTTGAGTGTTGGATGCAACTACTATGGGAACCACAACAAAATATCAAAGATATATGAGAGGAAAGGCTCAATAATTGGGAGAAGATAAATCAAATAATGAGAGATATTCAACTCCCTGATTTTGGTATGCATGAGTATTTTGTAGACCTCCGTGATATAGTCAAACAACATGATGAGCATTATCGAAAGTTTGAGGAAGATGTTCTCATAATCACATCTTTGGAGATGGTACATGTAAGACAATTTGCTAATTGGTTGATAGTTGCATCGGTTGTGATAAAATACTTGAGCGCTGAGATAGACCGATTCAAATTTCAAGTGGTACATATGAATGATGAGCTCCACTCACTGATGGAGGATCACCAGTTCCCTTATCTTCACACTTTTGAATATATTTTTTCCTAGTGGTCCAAATATGAGTGAGAGAATTCGTTAAGTTAACTAGAAGAACACCAACAATTTACACATGGAGGAGTTCACACTATTTATTCTTGTCTTTACTTTTAAGTGAACTTTGAATATTTTTTTAGTATGTTTGGTTTTCATAAATAAGGACATCAACCTCATTTTGAAGGTTTGATGATTGGTCATAAGAACTAAAGGATTGGACACAGAATTATTTTTGGAGTTTAATATGGAAGCTCATTGAGATCCGAAGACAAAGTTTTTCCAAGCTTGAGTATTAACTTGATCTGTGGATTTCTCTGCAAACAATTTTTCTACTACAGGACTTTTAGTAAGATTGTGATTATGTTAAGTTTTCTTGAACGATTGTGATTTAAAAATGAATGTTATTTTAAATTCGATGGTGTTTTTTATTTATATTGCATGCAGAAGTAAATGCATAATTAGTTTCAGTATTCATTATACATGTGATTTGTGTTTAACTATTTCACCCTTTTTCTTTCAACTAATATTTGTCGATTGGTTAATGATAGTATTATCTACTAGTGCTTATTAGATGCATATATTGTTTGACATACTGTTGACAAAGGGTTACCCCATGTTTGACTTTCTTCCAATTTAGTCATTTATAGTTATTTATATTTATAGCATGTTTGAATAATAAAGAACAAGAAATTCCCAAAAAGAGATACATTGTTAGAGAGGTAAATTTTGGCAAAAACATTTAAATCCCACTGAAACTTTCCATACTATCAATCCATAGAATCATGTTACTTCAAACAGAGAAGAGTCTAATTTGGTCTAGTCTCTAGGCATGATTTCTACTATTGAGTTTAAGGGAATTTAGACCACTCAACAAAATTGGTGCTAGAAGGAGGCCTAAACGAATGCATGGCTAGTCAGAATATTTATTTTAGTAGAAACATATCCCAAGTAACATATAGATTCAAAGTAGCCCACATGCATGGCTAGTCCTTCTTAGGATAGCCCTAAGATTGAAGGTACCCTCACCAGCAGCGAGTCACCACACACTGAAGATGACTCATACCTTCACCCAAACATACCTTACATGATCCCTCATGAAGAAATCAATGTTTTTAGAAGGATTACCAAAGCTTACGCTTGAAAAATCAGAGCATTTCCATTAGCTATGTTTCTTCCCCGCTGGAAGAAAACTGCAAGACCATTTGTTGATACTCCATATCACACTTTTGTCCATATGATTGAGGACCTAGTATATTGTTCCCTAATTGAAATCGACCAGCCTCTCAAGAGTCAGTTTTATTCCTGAAACACCTCTTGTTACCCCACCAAAAATTACACATTCGGATCTTGATAACTCTGAATCTGAAGAATCTGATTCTAACTCAGAAGATTCATATGATGATTCAAGTGACATGGAAGACACCAATGAAGGAATCCTAGAGGGTAATGTTCAACCCGAAAATAATCAACCATGGTTTTCTATGGATTTCCATGCCATACCAGGGTGGTTACATCATTTTCCTAGGCACCTAGAGAAACTTCTTCCAAAATTTGATCCTCAAACCTCTGGGTTGCCTGAAGACCACATCAAGAAGTTCATATTTGCAATAGTATTTTTGAATGTACAACATGAAAATGTATCATGTATAATTTTCCCTTACACCTTCGATAAATCATCCTTAAAATGGTATTTTAACCTCTCGGTTGGTTCCATTGATAATTGGGAAAAATTCCAGAAGGACTTTCTACATAAATTTAATAAAGAAACAACTATCGGGGCCTTGATGACTGATATTTTCACTACCATGATGGGACCCAAAGAAAATGTCAAAGATTTTAACTAGAGATTCACAACAATCCTCAACAAGTTTCAACCTGACACTAAACCCACCCAATAATTTCACATTGAGGTATATGTTAATACATTACTAGCCTCCATCTCTATGTTCATTAAAAGGGTTGCTAAACTTACTCTAGCTGAGAATTTTGAGGAAGAAAAAATCATTTAATTCCAAATGAAAGGATGTAAAGATAGCCAAATCTCCTTAGCAAAGGCGGAAACCCAACAACCATCTAGAAGAGGAATTTTTCCGACACAACCACCAGGTAAACAAACAAAACAAAACACCAAGAAGGACAATGCAAATTGGAAATTTTGTAAAGAATGGTTAATAAATTATCCAACAAGATTGTGGATATGAAGAGGAATGCAGGGGAAGGTACATCCAACCCTAGACCCTACAAGCCTTTTCTTTAAGAAACCCTCACCTTATAAAGCCACAAAGCCACCCTGCTAACGTGAACATTAACTTAGGTGAAGTGGACTTTGATTCTTATTTTAGTTACCACCAAGATTCTGATTCAGAAAAGGATTTCCCTCAATGGGTGAATTCCATGAATATTTTGGCAAATCATTTGTTGGATGGATTTTCCCTAACTAAAAAAACCAATTATTAGACATCAAATGTTACAAAAAATGACGTTAGTGAACCACCTAAGCAAACAACCATGGTTCTATGGGATGTTAGTCATATGTCATATTTTGACAGCCCCACAAAAGAGTAAGAACCACTAGAAGTTTTGTAAGTCCAAAGCAGGAGAAAGGGACCTATCATATAAAATCAATATATTATATCACAAGCCCCTAAATAACCTGAAAAAACCACCTCCTCGTCTCATGAATCAACCCTGCTAGTTAATTTTCCCCCAAAGTTTCATACTCACAAAACAACAAAGTTAGAATATAATGTGGTGGAAAATCTGAAGAAATTGAAAACCAATATCTTTGTGATGGACTTATGTATAATTCCTCAACAAAATGATTTGGTGTTACAAGCTTTAAAGGAGGATGACAAGATTATGTTAAATCCAAATCCAAATCCAAATCTAAGAACAAGTAAAGGAAACTCTGGGGAAATTAGGAATCCTAACGTAAATGCGATGTCTACTGATAGGAAACCTCATTCGTCCATCCCACAATTTTTTCTAACCTTTTAAATTTATAATATAAATCTACATAACCACTTAGTTGATTCTGGTGCCTCCTCAAATGTCATGCCTCTATTAGTGTGCAAGCATTTGAATGTTTTCCCTACCAAAAGTGACACACACATTATTCAACTAGAGAGAACTAAATTTAAGGTGATCGGGGAACTGAAAGATGTGATGATTTAGATTTCCTCTAACCCAAAGTTCCACCAAGTCATTGGCATCATCGTTGCAGATGTTCCAAAATCTTATGGGGTGTTGTTAAGTAGGGACTGGTATGAAAAATTACATGCATACTTTAGCACATATTGGTCCCACTTATGGATACCACTAAAGGGAAACCCTAACATGATCAATATCAACATGGAAAAATGTTTGAAACATATCGCCACTGGCCTCGAACCTCATAAAGAAACTTATTCTACATAATTCCTTGTCTTAGGTAATTATTCTTGTGAGTCTGATTTTATTAATTTCTCACCATGCTTATCCAAAGTATTATTTTCACAGAAGTCAGAGTTGCCACTCTAGGAAAACTCCAAAATAATTGAGAGATATAGTAAACCTAAGCAAAACCTTCACATTCAGAGCATAAAATGTAAAATGAAATCCCAAAGGTGGACTTGAACAAGAAAGTACCAAACTTAACTTTTGAGATATGGACTATGTTCTTCGATGGATCCAAATCCTAAGAAGGGGTTGGTGCAAGCTTCATTTTCATTGACCCAATAGGGAAAGACAGTTTCTTATCATGTAGATTGGAGTTTGAATACAAAAACAATACCGCCTAAAAAGAGGCAATGGTTCAAGGACTTAAGAAAACTATTGACCTAAACATCAAGGAACTGGTTGTCTTCACTGATTCAAAGATCATTGTCAGGAAGGTAAAGAATACCCTTCATTGCAATTCTCCTCACCTAAGAAAATTTCAACAGTAAGTACACAAATTGATAGATCACTTTCTAGCATTTAACATCACAACAATCCCTCAATCAAAGAATATACTTGTTGCTTCTCTTGCTGCAACAACTTCAATATTATCTCCCCTCAAAGATTATGAGGATTCTAGGTTCGGCATGGAATTGTTGTACAAAACTTTCTTCCTCAATAACATCACCAAATGGAGGGTATTTGAAGGGGACAAACAAATTATATCGTATTTTACCAACGAAGAAAATTTCAGGGATTTAGCTATCAATGACGAGGTATTCCAAAAGATACTCTTTGAGCATGAGGATGGAGAACATAATGAAGGAAAGGAAAAAAAGTGAACTAAACCTAAACTTCACACCATTCTAAGAGGAGTAGTCAACCTCAAAACCCTTTTTGATTTACGAGAGAAATTCAAACATCCTAAGAATGTCAAAATGAGCAGTTCTTGTCCTTCCTATGAAGTCATAAACCTAGGAAATGTTGATAATCCCAAGAATATTAACCTTTGTAAATCACTCTCTCCTAAGGAAAAGAAGGCTGCCTAAAATTATTTAAAGAGTATCACGATGTTTTTTTCTGGTCCTACCAATATTTGAAAACGTATGATACCAGTATCATCCAACACACCATCCCACTTAGACCTCGAGTTAAGTCGTTCCAATAAAAACTAAGGAAGTTGTGTCCCTCTCTGGAGCCCCTGATGAAGAAGGAGATAAAAAAAATGTTGTATGCAAAGATAATATTTCAAGTGAGACACTCTGCATGGGTAGCTAACTTAGTGCATGTTAGAAAGAATTCAGGAGAAATCTGTCTATGCATGGATTTCAAAAAACTAAACAGGGCTTTCGCAAAGATAATTATCCCATTCCCCCATTGGAACAAATCCTGTATACAATATATGGATCTAAGATTTTCTCACTTCTAGAAGGATTCTCGAGATATAACTAGGTTCTAGTATCAGAAGAAAATAGGCTAAAGACAACTTTTCGTACTAAATGGGGTACGTTCGCTTACAAATGCATGCATTTTGGATTGATTAATGTGGGAGAAACCTTCCAAAGGGGCATGGATGTGGCCTTTAAGGGTTTTATCAATAAGTATGTGGTGGTCTACTTAGATGATGTCACAGTTTGTTCCAAGAATAGAGCATACCACATCGCTCACCTTGCCCAAATTTTTGAAAGGTGTAGGAAGTACGAGATATCCTTGAACCCAAAAAATACCATATTCGGGGTAGAAGAAGGAAAATTGTTAGGTTATATTATTTATAAATATGGCATCAATATTGACCCTAAATGAGTAAAGGAAATCTCATAGCTTTCGCTTCCTCACAATAAGAAGGCTATGCAATATTTATTTTAAAGGATTAATTTTGTGAGGACATTTACACCTGACTTTGAATAAATAATCAAACCATTATAAAATGTGGTATGCAAAGATACGAAGTTAAAATGGAGTGAGGAAGCAAGAAATGAATTTAATGAAATCAAAGTTGTTATTTATCGAGCCCCTATTCTACGGAGTCTTGATTTCAACAAATACTTTTTCCTTTATACTTTTTATTCTGATCAGTTCTTAGTCGCGGTCCTCACTCAAAAGGATGGTGGAAATAATGAGGCCCCTATCTCATTCATGAGAAAAAACCTCCAAGGTACTGAACTTAATTACCCGACTAGTGATAAACAAGAATATGTTGTCTATAAGGCAGTAAAGCACTTTAGATTCTATATCCTGAAGAATCATACCAAGGTTATAATGCCTCACCCGATAACAAGGTCACTTTTCACGTAACATACAATGGGAGAAGGAGAGTTAATTGGATGGATGTAATCCAAGAATTCGACCTTGACATAAAACCAACAAAGACAGTCAAGGGCCAAGGGTTGTGTAAACTGGCCGCAAAATACCAAGACCTAATAGAATCAGAAAATTCAAGTTTGGGTAATGATTTGTCATTATGGTTTAGTGAAGTAATGTATATTCCACCCAGACTAGACTCATGGTATACTGATTTATCCTATTTCTTGCATCATGGTACCTTACCTAAACACTTAAGGCTCGGAGAGAAGATAGAACTTAGGCTAAAATCCGCTCAGTACCATCTCATGAATTATGTACTTTTCCGTAGGAATCACTATGATGTGTTACTAATATGTCTTGAAAAAGAAGATGATGAGAAGGTATTAAATGAACACCATGGCAGTATTGTAGGGGGACACTTCACAAGAGAAATTGTTGGCATGCTTATAGGAAGAATGTGCTTGTTATTGATGGAAAGAATAGAAGGGAACCAAACCTTGAGAGCCCAAAAGAAGGGAAATCTCAGAAGAGATAGCAGTTTCCAAAAGTGCAGACAAGGTCCAGGAGACGAACTTGTAGGAGGAGCAAAGGTCAAGACCTGTGAACAATTAGAAAGCCTTCTAAATCGGAGATATCAGAAGCTCAAGAGGAAGAGTGACAGTGGTCGTTGGATCAATGATCCAAAGGACCAACACTCGTCGGATTGAATTAATGAAGGATAGGATAAGTGGGGAAAAACTATTGAGAATTCGATCATCCGAATTTTTGTCATCCTTCGGATAGAAATAAGTGGAAGGATAGGATAAGTTAGAAGAAGGGAACATTAATCTCAATGACCAATAATCAGGCACTCATATCTACTAATGACGAGGCATATCAGACCCCCCTGACCTTTCTTCCTTTAACCATGGGGGGGGGGGTCCGAGTTGGTGGTATTTCCCATGTGGGACCCTCATACGCGTCACCTTCCTGTCAACTCAGACCCCCCTCGCTCATTACCACTTACCGCCTAACCCCCCCTCTGAGTAAACCACCAAACCATTCATACATACCACCTCCATGCTCCAACATCACACTCCACTACCCGCTACACGTCACACTCCACTACCGCGCTCTGCCTCCACCTCCACTACACTGCCTACACGTCTCACCCACATCAGCAGACCACCTCAACAAGGAAATGTGGCAGAAAATGTCAGCAAGGACACGTGGAATACCACGTCAGCAAGGACATGTGGAAGACCACGTCAGCAAGTACACATGGCATAATCAGATAATGACAAGTGTCTAGAGGAAATTGGCTCATGCCATGTCAACAAGTGACATAAGAAAGCTATGTCACTCTAGGAGATTTACTTTGTGAGTTTCATAACCAAAAAATGTCAAAAGTCCCAAAGTCCCGAAGTACGAAGGTCCGTAATCGCTCTCAACCGTCCAATATGAAGATCACTTTGGATGCATTCTCAACCGTTGATCTAGTTCAGTGGAAGGGAAATGTAAGTGGAAATGTTAACCGATAGCAAGCGGTCTCCACCACCTATGCCTTATTCAACAAGTGAACACTATGGAGGAGAATGAAGCAACGATTATCCTAAAGTCCTGAAGTCCCGAACACCGAAGAACCGAAGAATACCCTGGTCGTTCATCACCAGGAGGGGTACGTGTAAGAAGATTATGCATTCGAGTGAAAGCACTCCAAGAGAAACGAGTGCATAGGAGTTGAAACTCCTGAAGCCCGAAGTGCCAAAATCACTCATGATCGTTGATCATGCAAGAGGGTACGTGTCAATAAATCATTGACTCTGGGTGAAAGCGTTCATGGTAAAGCAAAGCACCAAAGAGTCGAAAAGGCCGAAGTCCCAGAGCAGAGGATAGTCGTTGGATTAAAGAGGTCATATGTCAGCAGATCTTCCATTTCAGATGATATCCAGTCATAAGAAATGAGAAGTTGAGATTTGAAATCTCTGGAGTCCGGAGACCCAAAGGAGATCTCGATCGTTAATCTGAGAAGGACATGTGTCAATATATCTTCCACTCCAGTATATTGGCATACGGAGGAAAGAAGGGTTTGATATTTGAAACTCTCGGAGCCAGATCATGAAGTAAATCACAAACGTCGATATAATAAGGCTAGATCTGATCTATCAGTTTAGGAGCACCGTCAATATCGTGAGATTGATGATCCCATCGCATTGCGGGGATTGAAGGTGCACAAACTTTAAAAAACTGAAGGCGGGCCGCAATTGAAACCACATTTTTGGAGAAAGGACACGTGGAGGATCGAGGCAAATTGTGGGGAAAAAAATATTTTTTTTCAAACCACCTTTGGACGTTCCCACAATCGCATGGTCACATGAGTTCATCGCCCAAGGTCATATCGAAAGAAGAAGATAGCACTCACTAGACCAAGATCGCAAAGCACCTTTTGAATAGGCATATGGGCACTGAGGATGGTCACATGAAGGAAGGGGCTTAGAAGCCAAAGAAGCCAAAAATGACTAACTGTAAATGGAAGAGAAGACGAAGAATTGCGACTGCCAGAGAAGCCAAAGAATCTCAGGATAACGACTGCTAGTGATGAACAGGTTCAGGATAACTTCCAGAGAAGCCAAAGAATCTTTGGATAACAACCATTGATGATGAACATATACAACATAACCTCCAGGGAAGAAGAAGAGTTTGAATGATGATCGAGAAGAGGACTCGATGTGAGAAAGGCATGCAGAACATAGAAGATAATGTGCTTTTTCGATAGTTATGCATGTGGGTAGAATGTGACCGAGTACAGGACCAAAAATGGAGATAATAGGTACTGTGTATAGCATGCAGATACAACACAGGGTATAAATAAAGAAGAGAATATTAACAGAGGGATCAGAGTGTGCAGTAGGAGAAAGAGCAGAGGATAGAAGTGGAACAGGGTAATAGAAGCTAGAAGAGGCAGAGGAGACATGGAGCTGTAACAAACCATATCAGAGACAGAGAAAGCAAGTAAAGTTTTTTAAGATTCAATCAGGGTGGTAGGGTGGTGCTAGGGAGGATTGAAGTCCTCTAAATTATAGTTGGTGCTAGAAGATATTTTGGGAGTTTGTGCTTCCATCTAGTGGGTGCTAGAGAAACCTGGGAGTTGGTGCTAGAGAAATCTAAGAGTTGGTGCTCTCTGCAAGTTTTAGCTTTCTATTAGAGGTTGTAGCCTCATATTTGAGTTGGATCTCAAAGACTGTGATGTACATGAAAGTTGGAGCTTGATTTACATCCTAAGAAGAAGAGGTTTTCACCCTTATGGGTTTCCTCATAAAAATTAGTGTCTCTATGTATTTTGTGCCATTGATCAAATATTGTATATATATGCATGTTAAGTTAACAACAACACATTAAATAATAATCTATAAAGAATCATAAAATAACAGGAAAAGTTTCAAGCTTATATACATAACTGATTCACCCCCCCCCCCTCTCAGTTATATTTCCAACAATTGGTATCAAAGTCGGTGCCTTTGATCAAAGGTAGATCCATAATATTGAATATGACTAGTCATGATGGAAGTTCAACTAATAGGACCCCTCTGTTTGATGGAACAAACTTTGCCTTTTGGAAAATAAGAATGAGAACACATTTAATGTCTTTGGGTGTTGATGTTTGGGATGTCGTTGAAACGGGATATGTGAAGTTTGTAGTCTTGGCCTCAAAAGATGATAACCTAGAGTTTAGATTTAATGAAAAAGAAATGAATGCTATCCTTAGTGGACTTTATGAGGCTGAGTTTGTCAAATTCATTCACTATGATTCAAAAAAAATTATGTGGGACAAGCTGATAAGTAGTTATGAAGGTAATGAAAAGGTGAAAGATGCAAAACTTCAGATTCACAGACTGAAATTTGAGCAGTTAAATATGGATGATGTTAAGAACCAAATATCTTGGTTACCCATTTTTGTTGTTCTTCTGAAGACAATCTTTGTTCCAAGAAGTATTTAAGACTATCATGATCTGTTTTGAACTTGAAGTGCCTACCTATTAGGTAAGGATACCATTTCTTCAATGCATGTAGTATTGCCATCATTTCCTTCTCATAAATGGGTTTGTGTGAGTCCTTTCCCTTGATTTGTCGACTTTCAAAAGCCAGGGGCCTTCCTTCTTGCATTAGGACAACACCAATTCCATTTCCCGAGGCATCACATTCCACAATAAAGGTTTTTGTGAAGTCTGGAGTGGTCAAGACAGGAGCTTTACACATCACCTCTTTAAGT
>ML778467.1:691413-718175 GCA_009831015.1 Picea engelmannii
AGTACTCTGATCCTGTAGATAATATTACTCAATTTATTCTCTGAAACTCCTCCAATTTTCACTCCTTGAATCCTCCCCAAAAAGAGGTTATAGAAATAATGGTAGACTTTATTCAATTCTGGTCTATTCAGGAGAGTGAACTTTCACAGAATGCCCCGCGCTCAATAATTAACATCTAATTCTGAAACTTGCACACAATAAACTACATTCCGTACTATTTCCAATGAAGTTTTTCCCACTTCATTTGGATTCTCGATGAAGAAGTTATGATTGTTTTACTCGGAACACCTGTTTATTAACTAGCTTCAGGACTGGTCAAGAACCCTATCTTCCACAGAGTGTATCTCCATAATTATAGCGAATCAAGAGCTGAAATTTTTACCAGAGGTACATCGATATGTCTTCTCAATACCATAGCGATTTCACCATCTGAATCTTTCTAGAAAAAAAAGTTATAGCAAAAATGGTAAGATGACCTGAAAATAACATACCTTAGAACACATCATCAAAAGACTTCATCCTCCCTTGAAATTCGGCCTTCTTTTCTTCTTATTTCCTCTGAAATTCAACTTGTATCAAATGAATGTATAATGATGTTTATTTATACCATTTATGTCACTTTATTTTAACATTAGGGTCGACCTGACACTTTCTTATTTTGTAATTCTTTTCTTTGATTATCTTCAGGGCCTACATGTACTTCCTTCTTCAATTCACTTTGTCATCTTCAAAAATTCATTTCTTCTCAACCATGAGGATCCACGTGACGTGCCACATACCACCAGAAACAACATGATGTATATTATCCATCCATGGGTGTTGTATCTGCATATTCATTTTCCTTAATGTCCAAATACCTTCATCAATCTTGCGGTCCAAAACCCATGACTAGGGTTGACATCAATGACAACAACCAATCTTCCAACAAACCCCAGAGTGAAAACCTCTAAAGTCCACGATCTGGTGACACCTGTCCTCTTCCATATCGACAACTATCGTTCTCTTAGGTTGTTCAGGCTTCAACGATGTCAAACCTTCTCCTTTGCGTTCTCCTAGAGTGATTTCACCTGGAATTCAAGATCTCTTGACGTGTGTCTCCCCCTTGATCTGAAGGCCTCTATCCGCTTCGAGTCTTCAGGTTTCAGGAGTTTCAACTCCTGCGCACTCGTTCCTCCCAGATTGATTTCACCCAAAAACTCAGATCTGTTGACAACTGTCCCCTTGTAGATCAATGTCCCTCGGCTATTCGGCTATTCGGGATTCAGAAGTCTAAAAATTCTATGCGCTCATTCCTCCCGGAGCATCTTCACCCAAAATGGATGGATTTCCACCACGCATCCTCCCAAATGATGGACGGTCCCAAATGACTTAGGGACTTCAGGACTTCGACAATTCCACTCTCTTGTGTATGCACAATGTTAAATCTTGTGCACCTTCTTATGATCAGATGGTAGATGATCCTTTCATGATCAGATCCGTCGGATGGGATCTATCTCCTTCTTCGTGCTTCTTTATATCACTAGACGTTGATCTAATGATCCAGGATCCTACATACAACCATTCTAACATTTTTTTTACTCCTCATCCTGAGATTTTGATTTCTTCTGAATTGGAATATTTCGTCAGTCTTCAAAGTTTTTCGGCCTTTGAAATTTCTCTTGTGATCCCGGCCTCTGGGTCTCGCCTGCACGTTTGAATCCGCTATCTCTTCTGAGCTTCAGGACTTGGCACAAGTCCGTCTCTTATGCTCTCTTTTTGTTATCTCTTATGAGCTTGATTCTTAGAGGATTTTATATCTCCCACCGACTCCTTATGTTTTGGGGATTTCATCAAACTCAGATCCGAAGGATTTCTTGAAAAGAAATTCTTCTCACCCTCCTGGCATTCTCCTTGCTCGATGCACACCTTGCAGAGCTCTTCCTTACAGACTGTTCTATAACTCTGTCTCTCTGTGCCTTATATGCACATATTACTCCTCTAAGGTATTTAGTAACCTTGAGGTTCCTCCTTGGGTTCTTATCACTCTGGTGAGCCCTCCTGGCACATTCTTTCCTGACTCCATAGAGTTCAGATGCACATTCCTTGCGCTAGCTGCAAAACTTCCAATGTTCTATCGTGCATTACTTGTAAAGCCTAAAGAACCCAGAATGATACTTAAAACTCAAACAAAGACAAAGAAATGTATATTCCTACTACAAATGAAACCTATCATACATATACAACACATTAACACACCGATAACATTCACAAAATACAGATAATGCATAAACACGTCGTGTGCAGGAAAAAATGTTTTTCTTCGTATTAAGATGAATGTATGTTCACAAATGTGTACATAGACTAGACTATGACAAAGTCTCAGTTCTTTATCCTATTCTAATTCTATCCTAAGTTCTTCCTCTAAGACCTCTTTACCTGAGATCTCTCTCTCTCTCTCTCTCTCTCTCTCTCTCTCTCTCTCTCAAGTCTCCTAATTGCAAAAGAGGGCTCTACGAGATTATCCTCTTCACCGCCTTAGTGCCATAATTGTCTCAGTTATGACACCATAATCCTACGAATACATTCCATAAATGTTTATCCAAACCAGACTACGATCTGGACCAGCTATAGGAAACCATTTAAGGAAACCCTATCCACTACTTGTACAAAGGCATGGCCTGGAATTTATCAGCCTTACAACAAAAAATCCGTATAGGATCATATTTCAAATTTAAAAATGGGAGGGTCGGTGCCTCTCACTTTCTCCATTGCATGTCTGTGTGTTGGCATGTTGGTGCATTTATGAGGTGGATCGATGCTCCTGCATAAAAATTTCAAAATCCCCGAAGTCCCAAAGGACAAAGGTCCAAAGTCACTCTCAGTCATCCGATCTGAATATCACTTCAGGTGTATTCTCAACCATTGATCTAGTTCAGTGGAAGGATAGTGTAAGTGGAAGTGTTAACCGACAACAAGCGATCTCTGCCACCTATGACTTATTCAACAGGTGACCAATCTAGAGGAGAATGAAGTAGCAATTAGCCTAAACTCCCAAAGTATTGAACACCGAAGACCTAAAGAAGACCATGGTTGTTGATCTCTAGGAGGGGTACGTGTCAAAAGATTATGCATTCGGGTGAAAGCACTGCGGGATAAACGAGAGCATAGGAGTTGAAACTCCTAAAGCCTGAAGTGCCAAAGTCACTCATGATCATTGATCGTGCAAGAGGGTACGTGTCAATAGATCATTGACTTCGGGTGAAAGCGTTCATGGAAAAGTGAAGCACCGAAGAGTCGAAAAGGCCAAAGTCCCAGAGCAAAGGATATTCGTTGGATTAAAGGGGACAGATGTAAGTAGGTCTTCCATTTCGGAAGATATCCAGTCAGAAGAAACAATAAGTTGAGATTTGAAATCTCCATATTCTCGAAACCTGAAGGAGATCTCAACCGTTAATCTGAGAAGGACACGTGTCAATAGATCTTCCACTCTAGAATATTGGCATATGGAGGAAAGTAGGGTTTGATATTTGAAACTCCTGGAGCTCGGATCATGAATTAAATCAAATCCATCGATTTAAGAAGGTTATATCTGATCCATTAGGAGCACCGTCAAGATCGTGAGATCAATAGTCCCATCGCATTGCGAGGATTGAAGGTGCGTGAACTTTAAAAAGCTGAAGGCGGGCCACATTCAAAACCACGGTTTTGGAGAAAGGACACGTGGATGATCGAGGTAAATTGTGGGGAGAAACGTAGTTTGTTTCAAGCCACCTTTGGACGCGCCTGCAATCGCATGGTCACATGAGTTCATCACCCAAGTTCATATCAAAAGAAGGAGCTAACACTCGCTAGACCAAGATCGCAAAGCACATTTTGAATAGGCATATGGACATCGTCAATGGTCACATGAAGGAAGGGGCTTAGAAGCCAAAGACTCCAAAAATGACTGACTGTAACTGGCAGAGAAGACGAAGAATTGCGACTGCCAGAGAAGCCAAAGAATCTCAGGATAACGACCACTAGTGATGGACATGTTCAGGATAACTGTTAGAGAAGCCAAAGAATATTTGGATAATGTTCACTGATGATGAACATATACAACATAACTGCTAGGGAAGACGAAGAGTTTGAATGATGATCAGGCAGAGGACTCGATGTGAGAAAGACATGCAGAACAAAGAATACAGTGTGATTTTTCGATAGTTATGCATGTGGGTAGAATGTGACCAAGTACAGGACCTGAACTGGAGATCAGAGGTGCATCGTATAGCATACAGAGACAACACAGAGTATAAATAAATAAGAGAAGCTAAACAAAGGGATCAGGGTGCGCAGCAGGAGAAAGAGTAGAGGATAGAACCGGAACAGGGTAATAGAAGCTAGAAGAGGCAGAGGAGACATGGAGATATAACAAACCATATCAGAGACGAAGAAATTAAGTAATTTTTTTTAATATTCAATCATGGTGGTAGGGTGGTGCTAGGGAATATTTCATTCCTCTAAATTCTAGTTGGTGCTAGAAGATATTCTGGGAGTTGGTGCTTCCATCTAGTGGGTGCTAGAGAAACCTGGGAGTTGGTGCTTCCATCTAGTTGGTGCTAGAGAAATCTAAGAGTTGGTGCTCTCTACAAGTTGTATCTTTGTATCAGAGGTTGTAGCCTCATATTTGAGTTGGATCTCAAATACTCTTATGTACATGAAAGTTGGAGCTTGATTGACATCCTAAGAAGAAGAGGTTTTCACCCTTATGAGTTTCCTCATGAAAATCAGTGTCGCTATGTATTCTGTGTGATTGATAAAATATTGTATATCTATGCAGGTTAAGTTATTAGAAACACATTAAATAATAATCTAGAAAGAATCAGAAAATAATAGGAAAAGTTTCAAGCTTATATACATAATTGATTCACCTCCCCCCCCTCTCAGTTATATTTCCAACAAAAACCACTAGTCACAAAATCTTGAGGGAGGGATATTATTGGCCAACTTTGTTTAAATACGCTCACACATATGTTAGAAAATGCAAATTTTGTCAAATGAGTGCTAGAAAAGAGAAGAAGGAATCCATCCCATTGCAAGCAATGACAATTTATAGACCCTTTGAGCAATGGGGAATAAATATTATAGGAGAGATAAATATGAAATAATTGAAGCAACACCAATACATAAGAACATCGATTGATTACCTCACAATATGGTCGGAAGCTATTCCCCTTACCCATGTCAATGAAAAAGTACTGGTACAATTTTTAGAATAACATATCATGACGAGGTTCAGGGTGCCTTCAGGTTTGGTCTTTGATAATCCTGCATATTTTTCCTCTACTCTCTTGACTGAATTCTCTAGAAAAAGTAATTATTCTGTGATACTCCGCTAACTATTACCCGCATAGAAATGGTGTCGCTGAATCAACTAATAAAAATATGGTAAGAATCCTCAAGAAAAAAATTAGTAGAAAATCATCGGAATTGGCAGAATGCACTTCACAACACTCTCTGGGATGACAGGGTAAATCCCAAGGAATCCCTAGGGAATTATCCTTATTTATTGGTGTATGGAAAAGAATATATTCTTCCAACTAACAAATATCTCCCATCCCTGCAACTTTTTCAGTCATCAAGGGGACAAACCTCGTCAAGCAAGAAACAAAGAATAGATACACTTTTGATGGTTGAGGAAGAAAAAGAACATGCTAGGAGAAATTTTGCAGCTCACCAATAGGTATTTAAAATATAGTTTGATAAACACAAGGCTAGAAACAAAAAATTTGAAGTTGGGGATTTAGTCCTAAAGTGGGAAAAAATCAACGAGCCAAAAGGGAAACATTCAAAGTTCCAAAACCTATGGCTTGGAAATTTCCAAATTGCTGAGAAAATTGGGGTAGGCACATATTGACTAAAAAATATCAGTGGTGAGATTGAGGGTTTCCCTGTTTTTTTTTTTTTTGTATGACTGGCGGAATCGGCAACTGGGTCGGTCTCGTACTCGTGTGACATAGGGTCAATTCCAACTACTACCACTATAACCTCCAGGTGCCATATGTATTCCTCTTCCGCATGCATGGGTAAATAGGAGGTATTTGAACTCGGAACCTGAACGAACATAACACTTCATATCACGGTACCTGCCAATTGAGTTTCCCCCCAGGGGATTTGGGGCTCTCCCTGTTAACGACCAAGCCCTAAAAAAATTATTTTCACAATTTCCTTTGAAGTAGTCTCTTGTACTACAATTTACCTTTATTTCCTTACATTTTGTTTTGATTAACTAGGTTAGCATTCTCTTTTCAACTTATCTTTCCTTTGTTTATGATTTTGTTTCTTGGTTTGGTTTCATTTTTTTTTTTTTTGGTGTGATTACAAGGTTGTTCTATGTTAATATTGTGGCATAATCTGTTGAAATTGGTTCTCTGTTTCTTAATCTTTCAACATCATAGACAAACTAGGAAATGCTTACTAGACTAGAGATTCCAACATATGAATAATTCACAATTCTATATACAAATCACTTGGGGAACAAATAGTTGCTCACCTCATGGATAGGAAACTGTGAGGGAAACAAACTAGAAGAAAGTATAACTAACGTCTTAGGAAAAGAAGAGTAGTTTCTCATATTTTTTAGCAAAGGAAGCAAAAGAAAGGAAAACTATAAAGTTTTTTTCCTCCACCTAGAAAGAAATATCCTCCTCCCTAACTCATTATTGGTGCCTGTGCATTAATGTCACGTACAAATGAAAAGAAAAAAAAGGTTTTTCATAATAATATAGAATGTACAATCAGGGAGGGTATGCAAATATCTCTGTCGAGGCTATGGATGCTCGCTCGCAGCGGAGCAAGGTTTGTGATATCAGGGTGACTCTGTCGGGGATATGGACACTCGCGGGCAGTGGAACAACACCATGGTGAGGTTCTTAACTTTGAAAAAAAAAATAACACAATGTATTATCAGCAGATATGAGTTCCAAGTCACCTCTCGAAAAGTGGATATCAATTATGGGTTTAGTTTAAAGAGGCATGAAATCAGGAGAATCCCCATAAGTGACGAGCATGAATGATCCCCGAGTTATATATATATATATATATATATATATATATATATATATATATACATATATATATATATATATATACATATTTCTGAATCATTTTTGGGTCGTTGTCGCAAGTTGAAATACAACTCTCAAAGTGTCTAAACAATATCTATAAGAGGAGAAATAGAGATTCTAGTTTCGACCAGTGAATCGCCATTTTATTGAGCACTCAACAAACCCTCAAAATTTTAGAAAGTTTTGGGGTACCACTTTCTTTTAATATCATCCATATGTTGTGATTTTCACATGACCATGACTAGTTTTGGGGTTTTTTTCTTTGTTTCAATTGTATTAAATGAGTCTTGAGCTTGGTATGAATTATCATTGGAACGGGGAGAAGGATAGATAGTTTAAACAATGAAAAATGAAGGTTTTTGACACTTAATATTTCCCAACTATCAAATTCTTCTGTCAAAATTGATTTTCCTTGATCTCTAATGGTCACCTCTTAAGGATGCCAACATTGATGAACGTCAAGAGTTGACCATGATAACATACAAACATGAAAAATAAGAGAGTTTCCCCTTTGAAATGTCAGCGTCGATAAATGTCAGGCGTCGACCATGCCAATGAACAAGTGCACGATGATAGAAAATGAGTAGAGGCATTCACTGAAACTGATGTTACATCGGTCGTCATAATCTATCAACACACATAGAAAAATATACCAAGGACACGAATGGTTTCAATGCCGACGAATGAACCTTCCTCAAGTGTGTGATCATTCTATCAACTCAAAATGCCATCCCAACCATCCATTTTTAAGATAAAGCTTCACCTCGAGACAGTGCGACATAAAGCCACATAGATATGGAACACATCACCTCTTCTCATTATTCACAATGTAGGCACTTATATAGCCACTATGTCAGCCACATCAACATTAACACGTCATCCAACACAAAACATGACACTTTGAAACGTCACTCGGGTAAGCCAAGTCATTAGGCCATGTTGTCAAGACACATCTGTTGTGTCACAAAGATCATTCCATGTCAGGCTCCATGTCACCACATACAATTCACAATGTCCATTGGGACACTAAGTGTGATGACGAGAAAATATGAGATGAAGAAGTTGGGAATTGTCGACGTCGTGTTACATTAGTCATTGACGAGTTGGTAAGCGCAGTTACTCTGGGACCCACGAGTTCTCGATCATCAATCAATGGTTCCCAATGACATTGTAATACCAAGATCATGGACTAAGAATTAATGCGTAAAATTGCAACTCGCTGATCGTCGATGCCTAGTTGACATCGGTGAACCAGAACCCCAAACCAGTCATTTCTACACACTAACACTCGCACTGATGACTGATTAATGATGTAATATGTTGCATCATGGGTCATCCACATGACACTCCTTTCACAAATTTGACCTATCAAAATTAGCCACGTTAGCTGATAGGATCCCCTAAAATTCAAATGACATAACGAGTGTTCCACGCCAATACATCTAAAAAAACCGCCGTAAAAGTTATGAAAGCATATAACTCCTCTACACTAGGATCGACGACCAAACATCAATGATCCTCATTCAAACAGTAGAATATGAACATGCCCCAATCTCCAGTATCGTCAATCATGAGTGCCAACCCATCATTGTTTGATATCACTGATGAACTAGCCTAACGTCCATCCACATTACCAATTTATGTGGCACATTAACTCCAAATTATATTGGCGTTGATGACATAGTTAATCCCCGAATATCTGTAAGGATTTCTCTATACTCAACCAAAGTAAGTCCAAGTGAAACTAATGGAAACACACTATTTGAAATTGATGAGGTGGTTATATTTTCATTGTTTGCATAGAGCAGTTGATACCTTCTTGTTGTGAATAATTCTCGAGTAACCAGGGGTTTCATTCGAAACTAGATTTTGTAGGGATTTCGGTAAATACTAGCGCTAGTAAGTAATGAACCAGAAAAAATTATTTTTTCTCGGGTATTTGGTATTGATAATAAATATTTTTATATTTAGAGTTTGTAACAAACAAATAACTAAGATAAAAAAAAATATTGCACGAAACATGCCTCCTCAAAGACCAACAACCCGTCAGTTACCGAAGATGTCGAAGGAGAAGAAGATCATGGTTGGAGAAGCTTCTAGTCATGTGGTTTCCATAGAATTGGAGTTCACACCCAAGGTGGAGCCTATAATTAAAATGTCACAAAAGAAACCGCAAGCTATGCCACCACTCTACAGGGATACAATTACAAGCATGGAAACCAAGGTACCCATGCCCACCTATCTTGAAAGTTACAATAAGATTCACCATGATGATTTTTCTGAATTCACCCCCCATAGCGACCCAGAAGTAAGAGTCTTGGATGACTAGGTTTTTAAGAATATCAAACTATCATCCTTGTATATGGTAGCTTCCAAAACCCCGGTTTTACCCTACATAAAAACCTTATAATTGATAATTAATCACAACCATGATGACAAGTGCGTGATTAATGATGTGAATGACCAATGTGTTGGTGGTTTCTTGCCAATGGAGGCCAGCAAGTATTTAAAACTCATGGAACTTGAAGTTCGTATTAACATTGATTTCATGGTTAATTTATATGAACAACAAAACACCAATCAGATTTTGGCATCCTTGTGGAAAGAAGATATAATTTGTTTTACCAGAGCATCCATATTGTACAACACTATAAACCTGAGAGAAACATATATATTCCTCATGGCCCTGATATGCCAGATGTATGGGGAAATAAACTACTCCAAGTTTTTGGAATCCTGGATGCCCTGGCCTATATAGTATCCATATCCGGAAGTGTCTTCAATCAGGATTCCAAAATCTCTAAACAATTGAGTGTTAGGGTTGAGCAAGCAAAGAAACCAAAGGGAGGAAAAACCCCTTGTTTCTTTATGGCCTCATACCTATTAGATGCAATTTTCACTATAAATGTATTTTTATGGATGTGTTTAAGTTGCCATGTCTCGGAATTAGTTTTCCATGTTTATTTCAGCGTATTATGGGAGAATAGATATAAAAAAATCTCACCCTACAATCTGTGATGAATTATTAGATAGCATTTATTTCATAATATGTAAACAAAATTGTCTGAGGATTTTTTAATCAACAATAAAGGTCATATCAAAGATAGGGAATTGGTATTTAAAAGAAAGGAGTACTTATCTCAGGATTCTTAGAGCCATTGAGGCTCCACACCTCCTTCCATCCTATGTATAGGACATGCTAGTCTTGGGCGAAATTTGTTACCAGACCATTCTACAAGGTTTCAATGCTTCCTTAGTAAAAGACAAGAAAATAGCATTCATCCCATATGGATTCTATGTAAGTTATCACTTGGTAAAATATACTACTCAGGCTATGAAAGAAGCCAAAAATAAGGTGGAGTATAGGTCAAGTGGAGATAGTTCTAGTTGCTCAACACACTGGTCAAGTGGTATCTCACTGGTGTATGCACATGTCACCTTTGAGGATGGGATATTCACCAAAAATTTCCTATATTGGGAAGAGTTCCTACAGAGGAAAGATAAACCATATCTTACCTATTTCAAATCCATGTCAGGATATGAACAATTAGAGTGGTTGGAACAAATAGTAAGAGTTGTTGTACATGCACAAAATGAGAATACATAACAAGTATAAAGGAGAGTTGAAGCATAATGGATATTGGAAGAGGATAAGAGAATGTTCCAAGAGCATGGGAAAAATACCACTCTTCAAGCATTAGGATGACCAATGGTGAATCTTGTGGGCATGCATATGGTAGAGGGAGGAAAAATGCCTGGAAGAGAAACTTCACCTACAGGGCACAACGAACAACCTGATGAAAGACAGGTATAGGTGGACCAATTGGGATTTGGATCAACGATTGAGGTTGTTATAGTGAAATCAATCCCAAGTATACTAGCAATGGTAATCATTGACCTAATTAAAATCCATGATGATGAAAATGATGATTTGGATGCTACACCAGTTCCCATTGTAAATTAAGTTGACATAGAGATGATAGACACCCGACTATCTCAAGGATTGCATCCCTTGGATATGGGGAAAACATGAATAAATTAGAGAACATTACTGCCACCTTGGGGTGAGGGTCATATACTCAAGGTAAAGGAGGAAGTGATTGTTGACGGGCGAAATTGACCGTCCGTCAACTGGGAGAGTGGAACCGGTCCGGGGTTGTCTAAATAACCCAAGCCGTTTGGAATGGACCACCCTGACGAGTTTAACGGCTCCGTTGGCCTCTCTAAGGTATTTTAAGAAAACCAAAGAGAGAATTGATCTGAGCTAACTAATCTAACTAAAATAAATAAAACAAACTGAACTAAATAAAACTAATAAAACTAACTAAAACTAAATAAAAGAAACTAAACTAATACACTAATCTAACTACTAAATCAAACTAAAACTAAATAAAAGAAACTAAACTAATACACTAATCTAACTACTAAATCAAACTAAAACTAAATATAACTATTCTAACTATTATATACAATCTACTAATTACTATTATAATAACTCAAATCAACTATCTAATTATCAGCTGTAATATTACTTATTCATAAATGTACACTATAAACAACCAACAGATTTAATTAAAACCTACAAAACTCATGTGTTTTCTGCCCTAAGACAGCCAAGAATCTCTTTTTGATTTTTTATATTTTATGAATAAGAAATAAAACGTTACTGAAATTAAACGATCTAATATATTTACTGAAATTAAACAATGTAATATAAATCTAATTAAGCTTATATCTGAATTAAACTACTTAATGAAAACAGTAAACAACAGACTAATTGACCTGGAAACGCTCCAAGTCTGCCCTGTGTATGATGACTTCTAAGCTGGTCGGAGGAGGAAACTCGCACCTGTTAGTCCGTAAGATTCTCATAAACGATAGGTTGTGCTGCTCCTTGAAGTGTTTTACAGGAAAAACAAGACATAAAAGAAAATCATAACAATCTTATGATTATAAATTCCTGCAATAAGGGAAACCTGTTATGCAAAAACTTATATATAACAATTCAATCTATGAAGAAGATAAACCTGTCATTCACAAATTGAATTAACAATTGTTATGTCCCTTATCTATTTGGAAGAGACAAGATATGGATAACAGCGATTAAAATTATATCATTTGCACATGATTTAGATAGCTAAAGTAGTCATAAACCATAAACAAATTGATATACACAACATAAAACAAAATATTGATATATTGAGAAGCTAAAGCTGTGACAAAACACCAAATTCTGCTTCAGTCTATATTATAACTCCATTTCCTTGTTCTCCCACGAATGAGGATGATGATTATTACAAAAATCATAAGTATATATAGGTCTCTTCACAAGGTAAAACTTCCTTGTGGATAATATCAAATTGTTTTACATAATCTGGGAGATATCCCAAAATCACCTAAACTAAGAAAATAAAATGCAAGTAAAATCTTTGAAACATCCCCTAACTGCTCAACAACTCAATTGCAATTTCGAATTTACCTACAATAGAACACAAATATCAAATTAGAAAGATATTTCAGTAACAAAACACTAAAAAATTGATTCTACAGACTTAGCTACAGAATCATCTGATTCTGTAGCTAGTCTAAAATAGCAAACAGGACCAGATAGAAATCAAACAAAATCTTTTAAAACAATCCAATTTAATTTTTCTTTTAATAAACATTAAAATCGAATTACTAATGGTTCAAGCAAATGTATCATTCAAATCAA
The DNA here is from genome assembly GCA_009831015.1 of Picea engelmannii. NCBI lineage: Eukaryota > Viridiplantae > Streptophyta > Pinopsida > Pinales > Pinaceae > Picea > Picea engelmannii. The sequence goes on from ML778467.1 coordinate 704,212, forward strand.
ACCAAATCGAAAAGGATGCAATCGAAACAGGATAAGAATGCTCTGCTTTTTAATTGCCATAGAATCGGGTCAAATAATAACCACATTGTTTCATATCCAAATGCAATTACAAGTAAATCATAACGTATAAGATACGATGTAATCAAAATCGATATAGTTATAATCGAACACCATCATAATCGATTGGTTATGGATGTGCATAAAATTCATATTGTTTTAATCAAATACCAAACTGTTATGATTATAGTCAAAATGAAACATGCATAACAGCATCCACAAAACTTTTCCATAGACTTCGTTTGTCGAGTGTCACACAATTAACAGATATGCCCAAAATAATGATCGTAACCATCATTGACTCATTATAGTCATAGCAATAGATTGATATCATTCAATCAAGTGTAAAGATAAGTAAACTGTTTTGATTGTATTCAAACAAAATCATACTCAATGAGTATCGACCCAACGAATTTCGTTATTGATCACCACACAGTCAACAGATAGGAGCGTGATAGAATCAACAGAATTCATAATATAAACTGGGTAAATAATCAAAACGAATATGGCTGAGTTTAATTATAGAAACAAATCATGAGACTGGATACAGTTAATTTCATTCCTCAAATCGAATTCAAACGATATATTTGTTGCAATCTGATGACATGGTCAAACAAAACAGTCTGAATCGATTTGGTTGGTGTATCAGCTATGATTCGTATCTATTCGCAATTCGGTCATACAATAACAGAATGGTATTCGAATCGGTCAGAAGACATACAATCACAATAGTTAACCAAAATTGCCAACCATATCGCGTAGAATATAACCAATTCGAAATGAGATATTGACCGTTTTCAAAATTGGAATACCAAAAGTAGCCTGAAGCTAAATTAAACAAATCAAATCTATCTCGCGATTACTCAAATCAAAACCAAATCCAATTGAAACTTCAAACAATAATGAAAATTGTTTTATCAAAACAAAATTATATACAAAAGTGCATGCTTATGCGACAGAGAAGATCCACGATATAAACAGAGTTTATGAGTATGTCATATAAATAGGTGAAAGTCATACCAGTAAGGTTGTTCGAGCTACGCCAATTTTGAATTGACGACTGCTGTAGCTGACTCCACGTTCTTAAACAGAATCGAACCTGTTGTTTGCTGTTTCTTATCAGTGGATGGCATCTTTGCCTTTTGACTGGTGAGCTTTGCAACTTGATCCTCCAGAGCATGAATTCTGGACTGCAGCATTGACACGTCGAGGTAATACCTTTCCAACCATGAGCCACACTGATCACATGGTGGAGCAGCTGGTTCGGCTAGAGCAGGAGGGGGTTTTGGAGAGTCATCGGGGGGTTCACAAGTCATTGCAATGCCTGGATAATTAGGGTCACTTTGCAAGCAAGGTGGTAGGTTCTTCACAAAATCATATGCGGGTTTATCACATAGACCTTCAGAATAGGGATACTCACTTGCCAGGTAACGTTCAACCTCTGAGTCAGAATCTTCACTCACCATGATAGGGTCAGGGTTGACAGGTGCTTTTGGTTTGTTTCTTGCCATGCGAGAGATTAACCGGGTGTTCTTATTACCTTTAGAATTGAATGTGGGTTGGCTTTAGGCCTATTAGCCACGGGTTTAACAGCTTTGACATGTTTGGTCACAGAACCGGGTAGGTCAATAGGAGAATCGGGTAGGGGTTTAAGTAACAAAGCACTGTAAGGCACAGGGGGTAATGATTTGCACTCGCTCACCATAGGTTTGTCAACCTGTGGTGGGCTTGAGTCACCAAAATTATTGTGTTTAAGAAAATCCTCCCAACAGTCTCGGTGTAACCCCAACTTACAAACTATAAGCATTTTAATTAACCCAAAATGAAAAAGACTGTTATCGGACTGGTTCTGTTTGTCCATGGGACATCTTCCACTTTGCAATTTTTTAACCATTTATGTCCGACAACAGGCAGATCGGTAGCCAAACTGAGAAATTGCTCATCAATTTCCAACTGCACATCCCCAACCTTGGCTCGGCAGCCATCGAAGGTTAATGCAAATTGTTGAGCCACGCTAGGGTTATAGCCATCAAACTTTCGTATGAACGGGAGCCATCCGAATTCCTCAAGGTCGCAGTAAGCACCATCGAACATCAACAATGCCTGGCTACCATTGGGTTCAGCCCTTACGACCGGATCCATGGTGCGGGTGCATGGTAGGGTTTGGATTGAACACAACAATACACAGGGGCAAAAATCGTTATGGCTAACAACTGCAAGCGTTCAAAGGGGAATGAATTAATGTATGTGTGTGAAGGTGGTGGTATTATCACCGCCATGCAACATATTAATGGCACAGTACAGTGTTTTTCAATCACTCATCATATCATTTAAACCATACTAATCGGCCAACCCGAAATTTCGGGCGGTGGATAATCATATCAACGTGCCATTAATCAATGTAAAACCAAAACCATATATCAATGCGCCATAGTATAATTCAAACCAAGTAAAATCCAAATGTTTCACCAACGCGTCATGTGTATAATCAAACATTGCCATTCAATATGACATCAAACTCATATGTGACCCATGTGTTTGTTGCATAATCCAATGTTTTGATCAAAAGTTTTTAAAACATGGTGACAATAGATAAAATCGATAATTCAAGAGATTATAGTAATAAGGATCATACCATATAAAAACCTTTAATTCACCATGACCCCTATATGATCAAGTATAATTCATCAATCAACATGCTCAATGCCTTATCAATTAAATAAAAATCAAGTTGCGCAATCAGAGTGATAATAGGCAAATGGACATAATTCGAAAAATAAACTGAAGGTAAGTACCAATCAGAATATCAATGAGCAGATCATGACAGTCCAAATAACGATGGAGGAGTTTTCATGCTTTCAGTCGTGAAAAAATAAATCGAAACCAATTTGCAAATGTCACATGAAATAAAAATGTCTTCTGTTTGCAAAATGCGACAGAAATTTGAAGTTCAAGAGACATAGGTGTAGGCATCTTTAAGGGCAATTGAAAAAATTGAATTGGCTGCCAACAGTGATCAAGAGAGAAAGGAATATGAAATAGATACAAGGGGTACCACCTCAGTAGGAAAAGGTGAGATACACAAAAAACACCAAGAGTGAGATCTAGAAGATAAAGATAAAAGTAATGGACAAGGATATATTCCATATGAAAATGCCTTTGAAGAAGGAGAAAGTGAGGAGGATTCATATTACGGAGGGTAGCCTACAAGTGACACACCTAGAAGCTAAGGACATGAGGAGAAAGAAGATGGCGAAGAATTTGAAGATACCACAGTAAAGACTCCAAACTCATCTTTGTCCAAAGAAATGACAGCACCCATAGTGGAAACAACAAAGAGTGTGACAGAGATCACCACTAACACCATGCAGGTAGGAGATATCCTCAAAGATGTAGAGTCCAGACTCACATATAGCCCAATACAACCTTCTATAGCTTCGGGTCAAGAGAACACATCAATCAAAGATGGAGAAAACATCATCAACTAGGTACCAACTTTCAAAAAGGTAAGGAACATGCCTTTGAACACTTTCATACTCCAGGAATTATGAGCAATGCTATATCATGGGGGGACCAACCAATTCCATAACCCATAGATGAGGTGTTCGATGTCTAGGAAATCACTTATGATAGGAAAAAACAAGTGATAGTCTAGAGGACTAGAAAAATGAGGAGGCTTACTTTGGATAACTTTGTGATGATTACCATGGAAGAAACTTTGTTGGATGCTAGACAGTCCAAAGTGAGTGAATTACTAGGAGATAGAATGTCCATATCTAGCACCACCGTCGACAGGGAAAGAAAATATGAGCGAGAGGAAAATTCCATGAAACAAGAACTCAATAATCTTAGACATCAAGCCAAGTAATACCAAGACACCACTCGAGAAATTATTTTTATAAGAGCTGGGTTTTTAGCAGGATACACTTAGTTTAAAACAAAAAGGGATATCTTTATGATTAAGATGGTGAGCTACCAGGAAGAGACTTTGTTGGGGTTCATGGCACTCAAAGAGATGTCAAGATGGTTTGAATGGTCACACAGGGTACTAGAACAGATCCAATACATCTGGAAAATTCAAAAGGTTTGAGGGAGTGAGGGACATGGTATTAAGTTGCTTCAGGATGGCATCTTATCAAGGTTTTATAAGTCAACTGAGTGTTGGACACAACTAGTAGCGGAGCCACATCAAAATATGAAATATAGATGGGAGGAATGTCTCAAGAAATTGGAGAAGATAAATCAAATAATGAGAGATATTCAACTCCACAATTTTGGTATGCCTGAGGATTTTTTAATATAGTAAAAAAACATGATGAGAAAGATCAAAAGTTCGAGGCAGATTTTCTCAGAATCACGAATTTGGAGATGGGATAAGTAAGACAATTTTCTAATTGGCTGATAGCTGCATCGGTTGTGCTGAAATACTTGAGCGTTAAGATAGAACGATTCAAATTCCAATTGGTAACAATGAACTATGAGCTCAGTTCATCGATGGAGCATCACTGATTCCCTTATCTTCATACTTGTGAAGATATTTTCTCCCGGTGGTCCAAATATGATTGAGAGAATCCGTTAAATTAACTATAATAACACCAATGGTTTACATGTGGAGGAGTCCACATTACTGATTCTTATTTTTAATTTTAAGTGAAGTTTGAATATATTTTTTGTATGTTTGTTTTTCATAAATAATAACATTGACCTATTTTTGAAGGGTCGATGGCTTTTGGTAAGAACTAAATAATTGTACGAAGAATTATTTTAAGAGTTTAATATGGAAGCTCATTCAGAGCAGGAGAAAAAATTCTACCATGCTTGAGGATTAACTTGATCTGTGGATTGCTCTGCAAACTATTTTTCTTCTAGAATCCTTTTAGTAAGATTGTTATTATGTTAAGTTATCTTGAATGATTTTGATTGCTAAATGAATACTGGTTTAAATTCGATGGTGTTTTTATTTATATTGTATGCATAATTAAATGCAAAATTAGTTCTAGTATTAGTTATACATGTGATTTGTGCTTAACTATTTCCCCCTTTTTCTTTCAAGTAATATTTGTCAATTGGTTAATAATAATGTTGTCTACTAGTGTTGACTAGATGCATATATTGTTTGACATATCATTGACAAATGGTTACCTCATGTCCAAATTTCTTCCAATTTAGTCATTTTAAGTTATTTATATTTATAACATGTTTGAATAATAAATAAAAATAAATTCCCAGAAATGCATACATCGTTAGAGAGGGAACTTTAGGGAACTACATTTAAATCCCATCGAAACTTGTCGGACTATCAATCCAGAGAATCACACTACTTCAAATAGAGAAGAGTCTAATTAGGCCTCGTCTCTAGGTGTGATTCTTACTATTGAGTCAAAGGGAATTTAGACCCCTCAATAAGGTCGAACAATAGTAATTTGGATTTCAAAACTGCAAAAGGCTAATGCACTTTTAACAACGAAAGAAAAGTATGTTGGTGTTGTTGGTGGTTTTAATTGCATTTTTTGGACACTTAAACAACACTTCACATTAATTATCAATCTAAGGTACGTCTGTTATTTCAAGGTTACATGAAAAGTTTATGAAGACAATAGGTTCCTATTCACAATTGGTTATCTTGAATGATCTACCGTCCCAATGCAACTTTTAGACTTGCTAACTTACACATATTAGATCTTAAGAAGAATAATGAAGAAAAAAATCTCATAGGACTAAGGTAGTCTAAAATCAATCCAAATTACAATCCTATGATAATTATGAAGAGAATGCACCTGTTATAAATTAAATATGAAATATATATACAAAAGAACTCTCACAATCATGAAGAAAATTTAACGATATTGATCTAGATTCCACAAATGAAAAAAAATGAACCAATTCCTAGCAGCAGTCTAAGAATCAATTTGATCCCTACAACAATGTCATCAACCAAAATCCAATCCTAGTTTAATTGATCCTACATTAACACTATCTCATAAACACGACATATTAACACACACAAACAATCTGATATGATAGAAAATGACAGAGAAATCTAATTAATCCGAAACTAACATAACAACAACACCTGATCGGTGAAGGGGGCCCTTCCTCCACTAACTAGGGATGCAAAGCTTAATCACAAATTGACACTCAATGAACAAAATCTTGCATACTTTATTATAAGAAAGATAATATAAATGTCTCAATGATCTTGCTACATTCTTCTATTTTATCTCTGTCCTCTTCTCTATATATGACGTCTCAGGATCCTTAATACATTTATATATACATACATCAGTTGGAAAAGTTTCTCAACATAATATCTAAACAAATCAATACATAATTAGCACAAAATCGGTTGTGCATATATCTTGTTACACTAGTGGTATAAAATAGAGAGACTTTGTTACATATGTCTCAAATTATCTTCCACGGATGGTATCCCCAGCTCATGCTAGTGGCTTATCACCACATTGGCATCTTTGTCCATTATCTCTCTTGAGAATTAGTCAAAGACCATATGCTCAGGTGAGATATCATGATCATGTAAGTAGCATCTCTAGAAGTAACAACTTGCCAAGATAGTTGCATGATAAGATCCCTTCTTCGAGTTAATGCATTCTATGCACAACCTACAAGTACATACTTTCCAAATCACCACATAAGTAATTAAAAACTAGGTAGAAACCACTCAGCGTCCATATATTATTACTTAAATAATACAATTCACAAACAAGGTTGTACCTTATTCTAAGCATGGAATCATGAGTAAAATGTTATCAAAAGGATAATATAGGGTAGTCAAAATGGTCCCAAAACAGGATGAACAATTGGAAAAAAGGTGCATTTCATAGGCCCAACATCTCCCCCCAAATAGCCCTATTTCATGTCCCTATGCAACAAAATTCCCCTGAGGTCTTGATTTTCCCATGAATAGGCTCTGTGCAATGTACTCAGATGATAGTCCTCCCATGTATCTTCTCCTGGTGCCCTGAAACCTGCTAGAAATATGACTTATTCCCCCCAAAATTTATCTATCTATGTCATCTCATACACTGGCATGTTTTTATTTAAGGGTAGCCAAATCAGAGGAAAGTGGAATTTCAATCTGATACACTAAGAAACCCTCTTCTCTATGCACTCTATATATTTGTTTAAATGTCCCATGGTCATTTGTATATTTGGGTACCCAAAGGGCTCTCGAGTCCTTATGGCCAGTGAGGACAAGTCCCATTTCTTCATGTTGCCTTGCAAGGCCTCATTGGCTACATTGTTAATATCCTTAGCAAAATGCTCAATCACTTGGGCTTGAAGGATCACAACTATCCTTGAGAGGTCGATAGACCTAGCAATGAGGCCCTGGGCCTTGATGCAATCACTTGCATTGGAAGGTTCTGCTCTAATTATGAGTTCACATGTAGCCTGGATTTGTTCTACATTCTCCTAGGCTATTTTCCATTTAACATGGTGCAAGAGGTGTGAGACAAAATCCCTTAGCTAAAGATCTCCTATATATGGTACGGGAATGAATTCTCTTTCAAATGGTAAGATGATATCATGGAGATAGAATTCACACAAGGAGTATTGTGTAGCTACGTCATCCTCATAGAATTTTTTTCAAAAGGGCGTGGCATGTGTAAATTGATAGGGCTTACCTTCGATGAAGGTCGTGAGCTAAAATAGAATAAATTCCTGTAAAAACAGAGCATATACTAGTGATGGTGCCCTACAGTTCAACAACTCTTGAACAAGTGTCCCCATCTGACGTTTTTCCCCTTTTTTCTTTCCTATCTGCTCATGTGCAACCTTCAACTTTTTTCTGATCCTCCTTCCCCGGTTCCTTCTCTAACCTATAGAGATTGAATTCATCGACTCTATTTCTCTGGACATGTTCCTAATAGTTTGTTGATGTGTATTTAAGGGGACAATGACTTTCTAATAAGATAGTTCCATTATCTTCCATTTATCAAGATCTACTTGTAAGAGTATCGAGGAAGAAAGGTCGAAGGTGGAAACTCTGACTTCCCCTTGTTTCCACTTCTGTTTGTGTGGAGGTGTCTTGAAGTTTCACATCCCCAAACTTATATATCGCATTTCTAAGGGTATCCTCCCACACAAAGTGAGGCTTCACTTTTGGTTTCTTGGCTTCTTTATTCAACGTCCTGATTACTCGCTTTAGCCTCCGATTTTTAGTTTTTAGTTTTTCTACCTGTTTAATTAGAATGGAGGATTCCTTCTTTTTGACATTTTTCTTGCTAGGTTCCCCCGCTTTCTTATTCAAAGTCACAACCTCCTCAGTTCTGATTGGAATTTCTGTAGATGTTTATTGTGTGACAACTACGATGCCATGTTCTTCATTTTGGTCGGGTTCTTGTGTGACTGGCACAAAGCCTCCCATCTCACTAATTCCTCTTCCAATTATTCCATTGACCTCTCCATATTTTATAGTGTTTCCAACACCTGGATCTTTTGGTACAGACCCGGGGTCCTCCATTTCATTGCTAGTTCCTGGTTCTTGTGTGAAAAGCATGGAATCCCATATTTTTTATTCCGCTGGTACCTGGTTCTTTTGGTGTATGCACAACATCCTTTCCTCTTATTTCTGGTGGTGTAGTTGTAGGTGGCATATCTTATTCGGGTCCCCTTGATATCATTCTTCTCCTAGGTGGGAACACGAAAAACTCCACCATAGACCTCTTCTTTTCCTGGGGGTGACTAGTGTTGCAGATGGTGTTTCTTTGACTTCATGAAACTAACAGTCTCCACCCAGAGGTTCAATTTCATCATTCCCCTCGGTCTCCTCCAAAGGTGGCAGAATTGGGTCATCGAGTTCCTATTACTCCTCGACCTATTTGGGGTCATCATCCTGATCACATATCCCCTCATAACTCTATATGTGTTCACTTATGACTCATGTTTCTCTGTTATGTTTCCCTTCTACTGGTTTGTCCAATAATCCCACGAATTGACTCCATGTTGTCTAAGTATTACCCATGGCATCAAGGACTAATAGTCTAAATAATCCATGATTTGTGATTGTTGTTGTGGGGTGCCTTGCACCCCTCAGGGCGTGTGTCATATGGTGTCGAGTTTTTAATAGAAAGTATGGAATTTTTAGCAGGATGTTATGCCGTAAGTGAGATAACAACTTAATATGGTGAGAAAATATTACCTTGTATTTCCCTTCACACATCATATACCTCTGGGTGAAGAGGGATACCTCCTTCCAAATTTCAGGAAGAGAACCTCATGCATACCCGTTCCCGTGAGGTTGCAGAAGCTCGTCTCCCCTAGTAAACTCTTTAGTTGATTTTTCCAATGACGATCTCCTGCCAAGCCACCTTTCTCCCTCTTGAGGCAATCCCGTCACTCTTGATATATTTTCCTCTGTTACTGTAACCTCCATTCCCCTGATTAAAGATTTATCCTCAACCAAATTCTGGGAAAATTATAGGGACCCATGTCAAAACTTTGCAACTTTTTGAAATACATCATCCATCCTACGTTTTGAAATATATGATATATTGCTTCGTTCGCCTACAAATTTCCTGCATCCTCCAACTCATAGCGTACCGTCGATCCTCCCATTGTGTAGCTAAACTTATAGTTGCGTCCAAATGGATGGTGCATGCAAAGTTGCAGGGTGGTATTTGCTTTTTCTAAAGTTGGTAATTTTCTGATTTGAGTTGGGTGGGCATGAGCAGTTTTAATTCAGTAATAAGGGGGATAGATACCGAGTACAACATAGAATATGGTTCCTCCCCCAAACTAAGGGTTTGGATGATGAATTTCAAGGGTAGGGTAGGCGGATAGGATAGGTAAAAACCAAGCTATGAATTGTAATTAATAAAAGTAATAAATAAGGGTCGAGTTGTCTCGTACCTTATTTGACCTTACCATATGTGGAGCTGAAGTTGTATAATGATTTTGGGAATAGATTATGGAGTGCCGCCAAATAAATGTACCATCAAGGAATATTGTTTTCTTTGTAATCACATGTCAGATTGTGCATGAAGTTATAAGGTATGTTATTCTTCACAGTATTGAAAGAGATGATGTGAGGGTTGTATGAGACGTTGAGAGTATGCATGAATGGACACAACAAGAGTAGTGTTGTTGAGAATGAGAGTATTATGTTGCCACTTGGAGTTTCATCATTTGACCACTAGTTGGTGATATTGTTCCTCACAAGTGACAACAAATGTTGATGTGACAGTTACTTGAAAAGTATCAACAATTGATGATGATGGTGTTGTTATTTGACAAATTCCAAAAAATGATGATGTTCTCATTGCTTGAAAGGTATCAACGAATGATGATGGTCGTGTTGTTACTTGAAAAGTGTTTACTTGAAAAGTGTTGGAAAATGATGATGTGGTTGTTACTTGACAAGTATCAACAATTGATTATGATGGTGTTGTTAATTGATGATGATGGTATTGTTACTCGAAAACTATCCACAATTTCTCTGAAATAAAACAATATTAATCCTATTCAAAAAATTACAGACAAAGATTAGAACTGAGAAAAAATTGTAGAGAAAGGAACTTTATTTATTTATTTTTGATAAAAAAATGTCAGGATGCTGGTTTTTTCCTGTCATCTATCCAGCTGCGCTCCTAGGAGTTTTTACAATTATAGATTTTATTTTTTATTTTTTTTTATTTTATAATAAATTTATGATGAAGATGTGAGTGTGGAGAGCTGGCCTTCCTCAAGGGGAATTCTGAGTTGAAGACTAGAACAATATTGTTTGATTAAAGAATCCCTTGAAGTCAAATGATGATATAAGCAAAGTTGATGCCCATTACCGAGTAGTGGAGTAAATTCTCTATCTATGGTTACCAATTTGATGATCCCATTTTCAAAGACTATATATACCTCATAAGGGCCCAACCATCTGGTGCACAAATTCCCTTTAAAGTGTTTGAATCGATAATCATACAAGATCACCCATTCCCCTGGCTATAAAAACTTCTTTTGAATCAGTTAGTCATGCGATTTCACTCATTTTTGTTGTACAATATATGTGTGTTGCAGCGAGGCCAAGTGGATTTCATCGAGATCATGAAGCTATTCTAACTGTTTCTTTTGTGTTTTTGTTAGATCCTACCCTACTTCCATAATACTCCTGAGTGTGATAATTTCAAATTCTATCGAAAATAGCGGGCAATTACCATACACCAGTTCAAACGGAAAAAACCTTGTTGTGTTGCGCCATGTTTTTCATTAAGCCCATAGGGATTTGGGTAGTCGATCATCCCAATCAAGAAGGTGACTGGAAACTATCTTAGTGAGAATATTTTCCAACACCTTGTTGGTGCGTTCGACCTACCTGTTTTCCTGCAGGTGGAATGGAGAAGTTACCCGATGTCGAATCTTAAATTTTTCAATAAGTGATTTGACCTTATTTCCTGTGAACTGTGCTCTGCCATCAATAACTATTTACCTTGGCATTCCATACCGGACACAAATTTATTCATAGTTGAAATCAATGATATCCTGCTCCATTTTTTTAGGGATTTCCCTTGCCTCGACCCATTACATAGTCTCTAACCACTAGGATATAAGATTTTTTATGCCATGATGGATTAAAGGGGCCTATGAAATCGAGGGCTCATTTCTCAAAAGGATCGATTACCAGTTGTGTCTACAATGGAATCTCATTAGTCTGGATGGGTTTTCCCATCCGTTGACAAATATCGCATCCTATGACACATTGTTTTTCATCTTGGAATATTGTGGGCCAATAATATCCCACACGTAGTACCTTCTGACTGGTTCACATGTCTGCAAAATTTTCCCCACACGGGCCATCATGGTAGGATTTTAAAATATCTTCGATCTCGTCCTCTCTGACACATTTGCAAATTATCTGATCAAATATAGTGTAGAAGAGGTAACCATCAACCCATGAGAACCTGGTACTTTTTTGGATGATCTTTCTTCTCTCCCATGGAGAGACATGGTGTGGCAATTTTCCTGCAGCGAGATAATTTGCAATGTCAGTGCACCATGGGGTATGAGTAGACACTGCAAACAAATTTTCATCAGGGAAGCTATCTTCTACAGGAGAATTGCTAGTATTCTCAATGAGCCTAGAGAAAAGATCTACAACTACGTTATCCTTGCCAGGTTTATCAATGATGGTAATATCAAATTCTTTGATTAACAATAACCATATAATAAATTGTGCACTTGTGATAGGTTTATTGGTTAAGTACCTAATAGCTAAGTGATATGTGTGCACAAAAATAGGGTAACCAATTATGTAATTCCTGAACTTATTAATTGAAAATATGACATCAAGGAATTATTTCTTGGTTACGTATAATTTAATTCTGTTGATGCTAAGTTCTTGTTGGCATAGTAGATGGCAGAAGGCTTATTTTCTTCTTCTTCTTCGAGCACAACTCCTATAGCAGTGTCAAAAGTGCCTGAAGATATATGAAACGATGACTTCCAATTAGGCCCGCATAAAATAGGAGTTGTAGACAAAAGTGTTTTTAGTTTTCAAAGGAAGATTGGCAATTGTGAGTCCTTTCAAATCTTGTATCTTTCATAAGTAATGGAAATAAAGGGGAAGCACTTTTTGAATAATTTTTAATAAAACGACGATAATACCATGTTTTTCCCAAAAATATGTGTACCTATTTCTGCATTTTAATAGGAAGTATACTTAAGATTACATGTATTTTAGCAGGGTTGACTTGAATCCCAACAACATATATAAAGTGTCCAGGACTACCCCTTTAGTCACCATCATATGGAATTTTTCTATACTCAAGCAAAGGTTAGTTTGTCTACATCATTGAAGTGTTATTTCTAGATTAGATAGTGCTTCATCATATTCAGTTCCATAGGGTGTGAAATCATCTATATATATTTCAACACTATCGGTAATTAGATCGGAGAATATGCCTAGTATGGTGCGTTGAGAGGTAACAGGTGCATTATATAGCCCAAAATGGAGAACATAGTATGCAAATGTACCCCATGGGCATGTGAAAGTTGTATTATCATGGTCTTCTGAAGATATTTGTATTTGAATGTATCTGCTGAAGCCATCAAGAAAAGAAAAATATTTCTTCCTTGACAGTGTGTCTAAGACCTGGTCGATAAATGGAAAATGAAAGAGATATTTTTTTGTCGCCTTGTTGACCAAAAAGGATCCAGAGAAGACAAAGGATAGCTTAGAACTCACAGAAGGAACCCCAAACGCTTAGAATGGCCTCAACAAATAGAGAAAGGGAAAAAATTCAAAGTTCTCAAAACTCAATGAAAATGACATCCTCGTGAATAGTGTGTCGCAAGCTTTCCAATGACACAAATGACTCGTTAAATGGAGTTATGGATTGAAATATATTCATGGTAAAAGTTTGGTCAACCTAGCCCAGTCAACAAGGGGATGAGTCATCATACGTACTACTGACGTTAGCATCAGTACATATCACATTAGCATCCGTACAACATGCGTGGCATGTGCAGGAGGTGACATGTATCATGCCGACGTCAACATGGTGACATGGCATCACCAGAGGCTTCCACGTGTCACTCATATTTAACATTTCTGGTTCATTCCATGGAATAGTAAGATTGCACCACGTGGCAGTCCATACAACCATGTGGTATTTTGTACAGTGACATGGCGCTGACATGGCGGGATAAGTTGGCAATTGAAGTGGAAATCTGTATAGTGATGTGGCACTGACATGGCAGGCTAACGGTACAGTGGTTGACATGGCCCAATAGGTGGCTACCATGTGGCCCAGTCATGGGCTGCCACGTGGTAGTGGGAAAATGCCCAATGACAACCCGTGATCGAAATTTCAAAAAAACATAAGATTTGGTGGGTCTGCCAAATCTGGAAACCAACCAACAGCTAGAAGCTTCATCAAAGTTAGCGAAACGGGCATGAA
>ML778467.1:718204-749099 GCA_009831015.1 Picea engelmannii
TATATATATATATATATTGCAACGGTCAAGCCAAAAGGGGAGGCCAACGGGCTTGACCCCAGGACCTCCCCCCTTATACACACCTTAATATATGCTTTGTAACCAATGGGCCAATGACCCCACATTGTTAACAACGACATTTTTATTATTTAAAACATGCATCTGCCCAATGCTGGAGGAGGGCGTGCATGGGTACGAACCGACACGCAATTTGAGGAAAAAATTTCATCATTTATTGCAGGTTGCAGGGCATGGATACCTAGACAAAATTCCTCTTGGGCCTTGGAGTGCCAGAGTCGGATCGAGGCATGGAGATAGTAATTTTTAGGTAATTCGATGCCACGAATTCAGTGGTGTTGTCTATTTTCTGATCTGAGAAAAACTTCTGCATCTTGATTTCAGAATGAGGTATACTTATGTATTTTGCCAAATTCTTTTGTTGGGTTAATAAGAAGGACTACTCATTTGAGAGCAGGACACAGAGACGTAGTCCACCAAGGATGAAATCTGTTATCAAGGTTTTTGTGTTAATATTTGATGCTTATGTCTCTTCATTATTGAGATTTTCCTTCTTTAATGGTGCACTTTAATTTATTCTCATTTAATGCAATTCTTTATAAGTCACTCGATGAAAAGATACTGAATCACTTGTTTAATTCTTTGTACTATACACAAATTTTCCACTTTCGATTTTTTTTGGGACAATCACGAGAGGAGATACCCATTCACTATCGGAGATTGGATAGATAAAGTTTACGTCCAACAATTTCTAGAGTTCTTGCTTAAAAATGTCCCCGAGGGAGGGGTTCATTCTCCTTTGGGGTTGTCGGGTGGGAATATAGTATTTTTTAATATAAATATGGTGAATATAAAGACCAGGGTGTATTCCATTCATATCTTTGTAATCCCATGCGAAGCCTTCTTTTTACCTTTTTAGGACTTGTATCAGTTTATCAGTCTACGTAGGGATTATATTTGAATTTATGTTCAATGTTTTTCCTGGTTCAATTTTAGTGGGGAAAATATCATGAATTATTGTAGTTTTTGTTCCCTCGTCTTCTGTTTTTGAATCAGATTCAACATGATCATCATTATTTATTGCAGCTTCTATTTGTTGATACACAGGTTATGGAATAGAGGTAGGATTACTAATAAAATTAATAATAACGCCATCCTCTATTTCAGTTTTCAAAGTTAGGGCTTTCTCAATTGTTAAGACTGGTCAAACATTATTTTTTCAAGTTCCCAATCGGCCCACACAGGGTCTTCAAAATCTATAATGGTTTTTGTTTGGGATAGAGGGTCAAATTTTTCATGGAATCCCCGTGAAATATTGTCATATTTCTTGTCCTGCATCCAATGTAAACATCAGTGGTGGCCAACCATGGTATTCCCAAAATCAAGGGATGACCATCTAGGAAAAATTTCATCTGGAGGAACAAGAAGTCTGTTAGGTATGCCCATGAATCAATAGAGACAATTACATCTTCCAGGATCCCTTCTGGTTGGATGGTGGACCAATCAGATAATTCCAATATAGTAGGGCTTGGTCTAATAGGTACTGATCCTAACATCACCCAGGTCTCTTTAGTCATAATATTAATAGCTTCTCCCAAATCTACTAATGTGTTGGAGAATTTTTTTCCTTGGATCTGAACAATGATAGTTGGATTCCTGGGGTCATCATATTTGACAAGTGTGTTCTTCCCAAAGATCATGTTAGATGATTTCCCCAACACATTTATAGTGTGTGGTTCCTTGGGATTTCTTCTCGGTTTCTTAAGAAATAATTCACAGACTATCTTGGTGTAGATTGGTATATCTCTTATTTCCTGTAAAAGAGGAATTTTAATGAACATGCTGTGAAGTTCCTCCAATAGATTAAATTCATGTTGGGGGGTGTCTTTTCAATTTATATCCTCTCTAGATATGGATGGGTAAAAATTTGAGTGTGAATTGGAATAGTGAAAACTGTGTGTGGTATTTTTGTTGTTACTCCAGGGGTTACATCAAGCACAGGGTCTTCATTTTCTTCTTTATTCTTCCTGTTTTTTAGAGCTGACATGTCATCCTATGGCTTCTCTATAATTATTGGTGATTTTTTTTGGTGGAGCACCCTCCCAGTTCTAAGGTGTACATTGTTACATACAAGAGAACTAATGTTATAGGCTAGGGTGCTAGAAATTGTTGCCCAGAAAAAGGATAATTCTAGAAAATTAATGACCATTGTAGATTCTGGGCCAACTGAGTTGGCCATTATGCCCATGGTGCGAGATATTGAAATTGTTGAGGATTCTTCCAGTGAGGGGTAAATTTTTCTGGTTTCTAGGGGTTATATTTATTATTCCAAGTATTAACAAATGTGGAAGGGTCTTGATTCATACCTGGAGGTCATGCCTGCCATGGCTTCTTAGAGCCTGAGAAGTAAGCTAGTTCAATTTATTCACTGGCACCTTGGTAGACCTCCTTCACTCCAGGAAGTGATGGGCATGATTTTGTGGGATTTTCCTCATCAAATATTCCACAGATATCAACGAATTGCACCAGGCATTCCTTGGAAGAGTGTTTTAGTCTACATTTCGGGCAAAAGATGGCGAGTGCCCTCTTAGCCTCGAATTGTTTCTTCTTTGCCTGAAACACGTCTAATTGTTTCCAAGGATGTCATCTTTTAAGTATTCCATAAAATTTCCAATTTCTATCCGGGTCACTCACCCACTAGTTTCTTTCGTTGTCGTGACATTAAGATCTCTAGCTCTAGATTTACGTCTAGTCGTTCCTCGTGAGCATATTTTACATAGTTTGCAAATATCCTCATAAATTTATTGGGAGATATCCCCTTTTCCCATTAAGTTTAATAGTTCCAACCATTCGTCCCATATCCCTCGAATTAGGATGGTCTTTAAAATGTCGCCACCCAATGTGTTGTATTCAGATCTTTGTAGATTGTACTGAAACTGGTCTACGAAGTCTTCCAAATTCTCGTCTTCATTTTGTGAGATCTTGAAAAATTCCTCCTCTTTGAGTGCTTGGGTTATGCAATACTCTTGGTATTTTTCCAGGAAGGATTTCTTCATGTCATCCCAAGAAGTTATAGTACTTCCTCCTAGACCCATAAACCATCTCATCGCTACTCCTTTCAAGGTGGTCAGGAACAACTTTAGATTATGAAAATCATCGGTGTAATCGTAACTTTGACACAATACGTCAAAATAAAACAAGAAGGCATTTTGGTCCTCAATAGCGATTCCATGAAAATTCAGGAGGGATACCAAGTATATTAGATTCATCGGTGCAATCCCAGGGGTGTTGACGATAGGGAATTCAATAGTAGAAGTCATGTTGGCCATTTCTTCCCAAATCCTCCAATATTCTTCCAGAATTCCAAAGTCAAGAGGTACCTGTTGGGATGAAACATGATTAGTTGTTTCTGGTGTAGATGGTTTGGAAGCACTCCCTTGATCTAGATTGGGAATTTCATGGGTTGTCCCTTGTACAGGGATGTGATAGTATAATGGAGAGTCCCATGTTTATCCTTGTCCTTATTCCAGATTCTATAACTCAATTTTTTTTTCCACATAAGGTTCTTCCTGTGATTCCGATTGCTTTCCTAGTTTAGCTTCCATTGTTTCAGCTGAGTTCCTTTGATGATTGATTCTTATCTGAGGTGCAGCATGATGTGATCTTGATTCTGCCCTTGTAATGATGTCATGTATGAATGCTTTTCATCCTATATCCTTCTGTCCTTCACCTCATTTATTGGTGGGTATTTCATATTTGGTGGGACTTCCTTTACCTATACCTCTATTCATGCATTCCTATCTATTCCACACAATCTACATGCCCTAGTACAAGTGATACAAGAGTTTATCACTTGAGGAAAATGATAAATGTGTAGGTTCTTACCTTCTGTCTTCACTTTTCAGGCCTCAGTAACACTAGAGATAATGCAACTACCCAGTGTGGAGTCAGATTCATGTGCCCTTATAAACTCCCCGACAATGACGCCACAATGATGGTGGTTTTAATTGACTTTTCTAGACACTTAAAAAAAACTTCACATTAAATATCAATCCAGGGTACATTTATTATTTCAAGGTTACATGCAACATTTATTCAGATGACATGTTCATGTTCACAACTGGTTATATTGAATGATCTACCGTCCCAATGCAACTTTCACACTTTCTAAGTCACATGTATCATATCTTAAGTAGAATAATGAAGAAAACAATCACAGATGACTAAGCTAGTATGAAATCAATCCATATTACAATCCTATGATAATTATGAAGTGAATGCACCTGCTATAAATTACAGATGAAATAGACCTACAAAATAACTCTCACAATCATGAAGCAACTTTAACGATATCGATCTAGATTCCAAAAATGATAGAAAATGAACCAATTCCTAAAAACAATATAAAAATCAATCTAATCCCTACAACATTATCATCAACCAAAATCCAATCCTAGTTTAATCGATCCTACAATAACATTGTCTCATAAACACAATAGATTAACACACACACACACACATAAACTGATATGATAGAAAATGATAGAGAAATATAATTAATCAAAAACTAACCTAACAACAACACCTGACCAATGAAGGGGGGCCTTCCTCCACTAATCATGGTTGCAAATATTAATCACAAATTGACACTCAGTGAATAAAATCATGCATACTTTATTATAAGAAAGATAATACAACCGTCTCAATGATATTGCTACAATCTTGTATTTTATCTATGTCCTCTTCTCTATATATGACGTCTCGAGATCCTTAATACATTTATATATACATACATCGGTTGGAAAAGTTTCTCAACAAAATATCTAAACAAATCGATACATAATTAGCATGAAATTTGTTGTGCATATATGTTGTTACACTAGTTATATAAAATAGAGAGAATTTGTTACATATGTCTCAAATTATCTTCCAATGATAATATCCCCATCTCATGGTAGTGTATTATCGCCATGTTGGCATCTTTTTCCATTATCTCTCTTGAGAATTAGTCAAAGACCAGATGCTCAAGTGAGATATCATTATCCTGGAAGTAGCAGATATAGAAGTAAAAACTTGTGAAGATATTTGCATGATAAGATATGGAGGATATTCATATAAATTATCAAGGTATCTGTGATAAAAATTTCAGCTTCTGGGTCATCCGAATTTTGTAGATACACCCTGTGGAAGATAGGTTATCTGACTAGTCTCAAACATGTGTTCCGGGTAAAACAACCATAACATATTCATAGAGGATCCAAATTGAGTGAGACAAGTTGTATTGAATATTGGACATGCAATAGTATTTCTGGTACAATTTTCAGAATTTTATAACAATTATTGTGCACAAGGCACATTGTACAAGTGCTCTCTACTGGAAAGGCCAAAAGTCAGCAAGGTGTGGGGAAGCTATCATAACTTCCACTTGGCACATCTAATTTTGGCCAAACCTGTGGCATTGCAGAGAATAAATTTCAAAGTACTACAAGTCACAATTTCAAACTGAGAAGGGCCGAAATTGCAAAGATACATCATAATTAAGGCCGGACAGGAGGACAGACTCCAAATCAGGGTTTCAAAGGTATGTTCACTTAAAACTATCATAACTTTTGATTGGAATGTCAGATTGAGCTGATTCAAAATCCATTATTAATATAACACATATAAGAGCATATTGGAATAAGGATTATAACTATTTGATAAATTTATCCTTAATATACAGAGGTTGGAAGTCAAGGATTGGGGTTAGACCTTAATTAAGAATCAATAACAATACCTAACTTTAGTGGAGATGAAGATAAAGATGAAATAGGTCCCAGAGGATGGTAAAGGAATATTGTATGAGGATTGGTATAGGTCCATTTGGGCTATCCTTTTATTTTTCAGGTGAAGCTCATAAGTGGTGGAGATGCCTTTATGAAGATACTATATTCCACTCCACATGGGAAGAATTTGAAAAAATCTTCTCAGATAAATGGATTATGGATACAAAAATGGAGGAAATGTATAGAATTCAAGATAAATTAAAAGAAGAAAAGGAAGAGATTAAGAAGAAGGGTGAGGATATATCTAAGATAATATCCTTAATGAATCACTCCTTAAGGAGGTTAAGAACCTAAAGCAAGAAAATACTAGCAAAGGAAAGTGGGAAAAAGATGAATCAAGGGAATATTTAAAAAATAAAGATGAAGAGATGTGTAGATTACGAAGCCATAATAAAAAAATATTGGATGAGTTTAAGATATTGAAAGAAGAAAAGAAGAACTGCCAAAATAAAGAAGAAATAAGAATCTTGGATGAAGAATATACCAAAATACTGCAAGAGGAAATTTGCAAGAAGGTTGAGGAATCCTTAAATACGGATGAGGTTAATTTAGAAATGCAAGCCAAAATTGAAGAAGGACTTCATAATTTGATAGATGGGGCCACCTAGCAGCATCAAAAGGAGAAATAAGACAATATTCAAGAAGGTCAACAGAAGATACTTGAAGAAGTTGAACTCCATCTAGAGGATGTACATGAAAAATATGATGGTATTATCTCGAAGGATAGATTAATCAAAGACCAATAAAAGATGATCGATGATTCCATTGACGCTGCAAAGAAGATAGATGAAATGCATGTGTAGATTGAATGAAGACCATCAAATGTGAAATTGTATCAACACCCTCATTACCAAGAAGCATTTCAAGGAAGACAAGAAGGACGATATCAACATTATGAAGGAAGAAGATGGAATACTTATCAATATTCATGGAATAAGGCATCACCAAACTACTCTTCAACAAGCTATTATCAAAGACCAACAATGACTACAAATTGGAGAAGCTTCAACAAAAATACATGGAATCAAAGGAAAGAAAATCATTCAACAACTAGACACCAAAGATTAAGACCGAAAATAATTGATTTTGGATGGATAGATCATCAACAATGGAATGAATAAAGAAGGAACATAAGAAAATCATATTACTTGGTTTCATCACATGTGAAGCCTTTAAATGCAAAGCTTTGAGGACAAATTTTTTTGAAGGAGGGTACTATGTTATGACCCAAGTGGGGCATATATATGGACAAATGTATATGATATGACCCCAAGGGGGGGCATATATGGGCCTAAATGTATATGTGATGTGTAAATACATATGTAATAGGGTCGACCTAGTGATAAAGGGGCCTCATGTGCAAGTTTGAATAGATATATATAAGAGATCATGTATTCATTATTGGAAGGTGAATTGTGAAGTATGAAAGGTATTTGGCTATTTGGAGGGGGTTCCCCTATTATTTAAGGAGTTATTGTGTAAATTATCTATATTGGAGTTGTGCCCCAGGTTCACATTATGTGCATGGTGTGTACTTATGCTATTTTATGAGATTTTAAGCATTTTGGTTTATAACAATGGCGGGAAAATTTATGATACATGTGACGAAGCATTCGATTAGGACCGCATGCAGGTTATCAGTATATGGAGAAATATGGTGGAAGAAGGAGATGTTGTCTATCGAAATCATGAATCATTTTTTAATTCTAGAATATCAAAGCCCTAATTGGAGTCAGGGTATCCCATAGAATTGGCTAAATAAATAATGGTAGACTGTTTTGATAATCATTCACAAGTACATTACATGTGAAGGGAATTTTTCCATTTTCCAACTTTATCATATTAGGTTGTTGATTCATTTGAATGGTGATAGGCCTCTGTATTTACCCTTCTTTCTATTAAAAAGTTTTTCAAAGATGTCTAAAAGGATACAAACCCATCCTCCAACCACTAGTAAAATTTTATTTCATCAAAGACTTATCAATACCTTGGTTATGTATGTGTTGAGATAAGTCCAACGTTCTTGGGACTAGTTGCTTGAATCACTCAATCTTAAAGAACAGGAACCCAAGCATAAATCCACTCTAGAAAAGAAATCCAAAAACACAAAGAGGGTTCCTAAAGGTTCTGTTAAAGAAAAATAATATTCCCCTGTATCTAGAATAACCAGATCCAGCAAAAGGAAGTTGCGGTCACAACATGAAACTGAGAATGTACAGAAACATTCCCCTATAGCCAGGATGACCAGAATACAGAAAAATAAGTTAAAAACTGAGTCAGAGATTGAAATGGAAACTCATATTAAATCCCATGTTCCAAAATACAAGACCAAATATTGCAAAGGAATGCATATCAGAAGATTAACTAAGTAGAATATTGAACATTCCATACAAAAACAAGATGAACTTGTAGCAAAGGTTAAGGGTAAGAAATTGAGAAACAAAGGAAAGAGTAAACAAGTATTGAATTATCCCAGCAGACCTAAAACCAAGGCAACTAATAAGTTGAGGTGAAATTCAAAATCCTTATTCCATCCTTCTATTAAGAAAGAAAATTTAATTATCCTTGATGATGATACAGTGGAAAACACAAAGGAAGGACAAGAACAATCACCAGTAACTTCTTCAAAAAAATTGAAAGAATTTAAATTGGAGCCTTAAGAAGATCATTATAATGAACCCGAGGAGAATATATTTCACGAGAAACAGAGAAAGAATGAGAAGGGTAAACAAATTGCAAAGCACCAAATGAGGCATGTAACTAGGTAAACAAAAAAGCTAAGTCTAAATTTTGAAGCTTTATTCAATTCCTCTTTGAAACGAGACCATTTGACTATTCTCGAAAAAAATCTAGAGAAAACTGAGATTAAGCAAGAATTTGGCTATATTCCAAAGACAGAAGATCTACATGATGTCCAGGAGATGCAAATATCAAAAAGTGTTGAAGAAGAAGATATTTTTTGAGGATCATCTTTGAAGGGTCATAGGTATGAGTTTAGATAAAAAAAAAAGGCCCAAATTTTCCATTAACCTAAATCGACCTACTCCAAATGAGGATTATGTTGAATTCAAAATAAATAAATAAAAGGATTAAAAAGGAAGGGTTAAAGAATTGAAAACCACGATTATGAAACTGAATCAAGAAAAGTGGAATGCCAAGCAACAAGAAAAGTTACAAAAACTAAAGATGAAGAACAAGGATCAACAAAAATTGCTGAAAGAGGAAAGAGAGACAAACATCAAACTTTATTGGCATAATGTGGTTATGAAAACCAAGCTAAAACAAAGAGAGAACAAAGGTTTTGTTTCTATTATACAATGAAGAGTTCAAAAATTTGAGGCATCATACATTTTTTTTTTTTTTTGAATACAAGGAATACCTATGCTAAATATTTTGGGAGATGTTATCAAAAGCTACACAGAGGCAAATTATTTTTTAAAATGTGAGGTAAATAAAGGAGAAACATTTACAATTAAGGAGGATCTTGTCAGTAGACGTTTTGTATATTTATCTTCATCAGTTGCTGAGGTAATTCGAGTCAATCCAGAATTTTCTCATCACAACAGGTGTGTTCATTATTTATGCCAGTTTTGAAGGACCAACTCATCATCACATTCACCCCTTATTTTTTGAGATCTAAAGATCTCATCAGATCAGAACTAGTCAAATATCAAGGTATTTATCTAAATACTAGGTTGAAAAGATCTGAATTCATATATGTACGAGGATATGTCTCCTAAGTTCTAGCTATAAAATAATATCATATCAAAATTGTATCTAGAAAGTAGGATCCTTAGAAACTAATTGTTGTGTAAAAAAAAGGGAACTAATTGAAAAAATTAAGGGTTATTTGGTTGGGATCCATTGACCATTTTTTAGGAAACTTTGTTTCAGATTGTAAGACTAAGACTTATTTCATTCTGGTACTAAATGGAAAAGGCTATCTGATGGTTAGATTTGTGTTCTTGTCTATATTTATATCTTTTCTTACTTTGATGCATGTTAATATTTTGCTAATCATTTGATGTATCTTGTTTGTGAGTAATCCAATGATGAATTTATTGTTTGCTTGTTCATAATCATATTTGTATTTAAGTAAACTTCTCTTGTTTCTTGAATGATATTTTGGATCAAGGTTTTCATATGTGAGTGGACAAATTGAAATCTTACATATTTTCTCTATCTTTTGTATTACATCTTCCATCTAATTCATCGGATTGATTGCCATTTACTGAGCCATTGAGATATGAATTTTTTCTTGTATGTTTGAGATTGATATTTTTATATTTTCTTTAACCCAACCTTAAAACCAATTTCAAAACCTAATATACATTTATCTATAAAATCCATTGCAATAACTTGATGATTCCCTACATTTCCCTTTAGCAGACAAGTGCAACTTTAGGGAATAACACTAAGCATGGAATCGTGAGTAAAATTTTATCAAAAGGATAATATAGGGTAGTCAAAATGGTCCCAAAATAGGATGAGAAATTGGCAAAAGGTGCATTTTATAGGCCCAACAGCTGCTACAAAGGTTAGTAAAGAGATGATTTGGTTACAGAGTTTTATGGAGGAATTGGGAAAGAAGAAGGAGAATAGAAGGTTGTAATACGATATCCAGAGTGTCATTCATCTTGCAAAGAAATCAACCTTCCATTCTAATACTAATAATATACAGCTCAGGTACCATTTCATACAATCCATTTTAGAAGATGGACAATTGAAGTTGGAAAATATACATACTAGCTAAGATCTTGCAGACATGTTGAAAAATGTAGTAACCAAGAAGAAACTGAGTTCCTGCTCAGTATCAATTGGCCTTCAAGCATGAAGATGAAGATGAAATGTTTTCCAGGTCCAAGGTGGATCATAGTCCAATGGGTACAACAACAACGGAGTTGTTGTGATCAGTCTCCGAGTGGGAGATTGTTGGTTGTGTAACTTGATTATCTTCCTGATTCAAAGGTCTTGTTTGTAGGATTAAACCACAATGCAAGACCTAATTGAGAGAAGGAAATAATACACTACCTAATTACAAGAGAGAGAGAGGCGAGAGAAAAATATAATCAATCTTCACACATAAGAGGATAAGAAACCAACTCTAATAACAATGTATTAATATTTGATAATGAGTACAATATATAGGACTCTCCACATGCGTAGTAATGCACACTATGTTGGGATTTCCATGTGCATTCTCAAGTAAAAAACTAACTTCTCCCAATAGCAACAATTAACTAAGTCAAAAGTTGNAATGTATTAATATTTGATAATGAGTACAATATATAGGACTCTCCACATGCGTAGTAATGCACACTATGTTGGGATTTCCATGTGCATTCTCAAGTAAAAAACTAACTTCTCCCAATAGCAACAATTAACTAAGTCAAAAGTTGCTAATAATAAGAAAATGTTAAAAATATAGGTGTGAACTTAGTGAGAACTCTACATGAAGTAAACATGCATTCCATAATAGAAAAAACCTCCCAGAATAAGACTAAAGTCCAAGAATGGAACTAAAGTCCTAACCGAGTGACAATTTTATAATTATGGAAAGTCACTAAATAAGTGAAGTGAGTTAACTCCAAGTATTAGATGGGTAATGAACATTTCCTTAGGATGTTAATATTATTACTAAAGTGCACTTTATAGCCATGAAATAGGAAATATCTACTAAAATTAAGGAAATGGGAATTATCTCCTAAAAGATGAGAATTTTCCTAATGGTGGCTAAAAAATAGGAATTGGCCTAATGGTAGATAAAAAATAAGAATTTTCCTAATGGTGGTTTATGAGCCCATGGTTTTGGAAACCTATGGTATTTTTCCATCATATTACATATAGGAATCCACCAGATAAAAATAGACCTTCTATAAATAGACATGTTATAAATAGCAGTCCTCTTAAATAGTAGGAAAAATGGGGAAAAATGAGTATGTCACTAAGTATGTAGTTGATAATGTACCCCAACACCCCCCTTTAAACAAAACTAGGGTGTGAACAATGATGATTCTTGACAATATGAATCCATGTTAGGTACTCATGCACACATATATATGCATAACAATTGAAAAAAAGTTAGATAAAGAGGGAAAACCTAGTGGGAACAACNCCCCCCCCCCCCCCCCCTCCCCCCCAAAAAAAAAAAATATGTTGCTAACAAGAAAAGAATGCTAACATGTTTAGCTCCTATAATTTCCCTCAATGAGACAAAATTTTATTCAGTGAAAGGATTTGTGAATATGTCTGCCACCTACTATGAATATGGACAAAACTCCATATCAATGACTCCATCCTAAATCTATCCTTGAATAAAGTTCATATGAACCTCGAAGTGCTTGGTCCACTGCTTCTGAAATGTGTCTCTACACAACTTGAGAGTACTCTGATTATCACACCATATAACTATCGAACAATGAAAATGAACTCCCAACTCGGTAAGAAAGTGTTGCAACTAAATAGCCCGAGTAGTAAAATTTACTGCACACTTTTACTCTAACTTTGTTGATGATAAAGAAAATTTTTATTTATTCTTACTTGAACAATAGATAGGTCTTGATACAAGGTAGAGGAAATATCATGAAGTGGACTTGCGATCACTTATATCACCTTCCCAATCCGAGTCTATGTAACTAATAAGATCCAAGGAAGGTCCTGCTGCATAGTGTATACCAAAATTGGTAGTCCCCTTGACATATCTAAAATCATCTTTTCTTCCTTGTAGTGAAGCTCATGAGGCTCCTGCATGTACCTGGAAACTGATCCAACTACATAAGATATGTTCGATCGAGAGTGTGTAAGGTAGATAAGACTCCCTACCAATTGTCGATATCTAGTACAATCAACCAAAGGTGATGCATCGACATCCTCTAGTCTAAAACTTGACTGAAAGGGTGTTGGAGATGGATTGAAATATATCATATGAAACCTATCGAGTAGATAATTTTCATACTTGGATTGAGACATCTTGATTCTTGAATCATTCTGATTGATTTCAAGACCAACAAAGTAATGTAACAGTCCCATATCTATCATACAAAACTTGTCATGCAAAGTGGTCTTCACTACAGTAATGGACCTTAAAATTATTACTAATGATCAGAAATATAAGATATATTAGATTCAAGTATCTTATGAGAAATATTATTGGAATAAGCCTCATGAATTTCTGAAACTAGTGGCGGTGGAGATGAAGGTGTGGACTGCTCCGAAAGTACTTGTGAAGGCCCCTCTTCAAAATTAACACTCCTTTGAATGAATAGTGTATATGAAGTAGTATATAATAACTTGTATCCCTTCACTCCCTCTAGATATCCAAAAACAATACACTCCTTACTCTGAGCTTCTGTAGCTTTCCTTCTGTGGGAAGGGATCCTAGCCCATGCACGGGAACCGAAAATTCTGAAGTGAGTGACTTCTTGTTTCTTCTTGATCCAAACCTCATATAGAGTGACTCCCTTGATTAATTTATGAGGAACTCTATTTTGAATTTAGGATGCACAATTTCTATCTTCACCCCATAACTTTGGAGGTAGTTCTCTAGTACACAACATACAATTGGCCATCCCTTTCAATGTCTTGTTCTTTCTCTCTGCTACCCCATTTTGTTGTGGAGTATATGGAACTATGTGTTGCAAATCTATACTTGATTCTGAACAAATATTCTCAAAATCCTTATTAACACAGTCTCCTCCATTTTTTGTATGAAGCTTCTTAATCCTCTTGTTTAGTTCTCAACTAGATGCTTGAAATATTTAAGACACTTGACAAAAACCTCAAATTTTAATTTGAGAAAGTAGACCCATGTATATCTCGAAAAATCATTAATGAAATTAAGAACATACTTAGATTTACTAGTATATGGGTGTGGGAAAGGACCTATAATGTCACTGTGAACCAACTCTAGAAGTGATGATGCCCTCCATGATTTACCTGTGTTGAACTTCTCCTCGAGATGTTTTCCTAGTATGCAGCCCTAGAAAAATCCATTTGTGTACTAAATGTGGGGTACTAATCCATCTACCATTCCACCCTTGGAATATTCATTAGAATGTGTTAGAAGAGATACATAATCAAATTTATGAGTGAATTGAGAGAAGGTGTACAACCTGGAATGGTGATTAACCTCACCAACAAAACATTTTTAACCATCTGACAAGTCAGAAATAATAACTGAGTCTGGAGTGAGCTCCACCTTCCTCCCTAAACCTGAATGAGTGATTTGATAGATGGAAAGAACATTCATTGAAATATTCAAAACATGGAGTACATCCTGAAATCATCCATGGTCTAGATCAACTCTACCCTACCGCACACCTCTATAGAAGAATCATCTCCCATGAACATCAGTGGTCTGGAACAAGTCTCCAAGTATGAGAAAAGTATATCCAATGAGGCCATGTGATGGGTAGCCTCTGAATCAAGAACCTAAGAATTAGGAGAAGATGAAATAGAAATTAATTCATGACCATTACCTCTTTCTGATGATGGATTTTTCCTTGCATTATTTGGAATACAATCCTTGAGGTGAATAGATCTCAAGTGTTCGTGTAATGAGATCTATGGATTTTTTCATGCAAGAACTCTCAATATGAAATCCCCTATTACAATAGGAACAATTTTTATTCTCCTTCTTTCCTTTTTATGCCTTGGAACTCGAATTCTCATTCGTGGAATTTTGTGTACCTTCCTTCTTGTTCTCTTGGCCCTTCTTACCCTTGTTCTTCTACTTATTCTTCTTTGAACTTCCTTGAGTTGTAAGCGCGTGGGGCTTGGAATTATTAAGTGCTCCTATTTGGATAAGATTTTTTTTCTCATGGATAAGTGACTCCATGAAATCATCTATGGATGGAATTTTCCATGTAGACCCCATCGCTAACTTGGTACTATGAAAATAAGAAGTGTAGACATAATACTTTGGTCCTAGTTTTTTTAGAATTGAAAAGATTAATTGTTCATATTTGTTATCAATTCCACAAGCCTTAATATGAAAAAGGAAAGTTTTAAACTCACAGAAGTAGTCTTGTTGTGTCTCGAAATCTCTTGGATTCAATTCATGTAGATCATTCTCCAAATGATGACCTCTTAGATTATCTTTCTTTCCTAGCAAATCCTTCAACTTTTTCCAAACATTGTTAGGTGTCTTGCAAGTAACGACATGAAAATGTGTATCTGGAGAGATGCTCAAGAAAAATATCCCATAGGATTCATCCATTTCATTGAATTATTTTGATTTCTCTATGGTTGAAGTAGGCTTTAATTCATTCCCCATGGGGATCCTATACAAACCCTTTCTTCGAAGTTGAATCTTTATCTTGGGATTCCACTCAAAGTAGTTGAAGGGTGTCAAAATCACTAAAGAATATGGTTGATCCATAGTTTTCTATGGGATGTCCAATATAATCTATAAACATCCAATAAAAGTGAATACTCCCTCACAATAATGGCTCTAATACCATGTAGGACTAAACCATATTCCAATACCTAATTGTGAGAAGGAAATACTACACTAGCTAATTGCAAAAGAGAGAGAGAGGAGAGAGAAAAATAGAATCAATATTCACACATAAGAGATTAAGAAACTAACTCTAATTGCAATGTATTAATCCTTTATAATGAGTACAATATATAGGACTTTCCACATGAGGAGTAATGCACACTAGGTTGGGATTTCCATGTACATGTTCAAGTAAAAAAGTAACGTCTCCCAATAGAAACAATTAACTAAAGTAAAAAGTTTCTAATAATAAGAAAAGGTGAAAAATATAGTTGCAGACTTAGTGATAACTCTACATGAAGTCAACATATATTCCATAATAGATAAAATATCCTAGAATAAGACTAGAGTCCAATAATGAAACTAAAGTCACTAAATAAGTGAAGTGAGTTAACTCCAAGTATTAGATGGGTAATGAAAACTTCCTTAGTAGGATAATATTCTTAATAAAGTGCACTCTATAGCCATGAAATAGGAAATATCTCCTAAAATTAAGGAAATAGGAATTATCTCCTAAAAAATAGGAATTGGCCTAATGGTAGCTAAAAAATAGGAATTTACCTAATCGTGGTTTATGAGCCCATGGTTTTGTAAACCCATGGTATTACATATAATCATCCATCGACTAAAAATAGACATGTTATAAATAGCAGTCCTCCTAAATAGTAGGAAAAATGGAAAAATGAGTATGTCACTAAGTATGTAGTTGAGCATGTACCCCAACATTGTTTTAGCCATGTTTGGATCCCATTTCCTGACAATGGGGTGTAGGGGCAATTCCCCACCCCCCCCCCACAACATATTTCCTTGTAAACCTTGTAATTTTGTAGTCAATCTGGACTATTCATTATAAGATCACATATGTGATGGTAGAAGTTATGTTACACTTTTTTTCCCTAGAAGGAAACCCTCTCTTATGTATGAGGGAACTATATTGCGGTTGCATGTGAGAGTGGATATTGTATTCTGAGAGAGGATACTGTGAGAGGAAGAAGAGGAAGTTACAATGTGTGTGTTGTAGGTTGTATCCCTTCATTGGATGGATAATAATAAAGGAAGGACCTAGCAATTCCTCTGTGGATGTATCCCACATTGGGTGAAACATGTATATATGTGTATCTATTTTTATTATGTATCTTATGTGTTTTATTTCCACATATTTTTTATTTTATTTCTCTGTGGTCCTCCTTTTTTCTAACATTTCTAAGGATATTGTTCATTAGGAAGATAGACATGGTTGGTGCGTTGGTAAGTGAAAAAGTCACCACCACAAACTCACAGTGCCCATACCTTGTTCTAAAGTTGGTATTATGGATGTTCTCATCCTTGATCCTATACTGATGGTACCCAAAACTCAAGTCTATCTTAGAGAACACTCTAGCCCCTCGTAGTTGATCAAATAGATTATCAATTTTGGGCAATGGGTATTTATTCTTGATGGTGATCTTATTTAATTATATGTAATCAATACATATCAAGAGAGTACCATCCTTCTTCTTTACAAACAACGTTGGTGCTCACCATGGGGACACACTGGGTCTAATATACCCCTTGTCTAATATTTCCTTTAGCTACATTTTTAATTCCACCAGTTTAGGTGGGCTCATTATATAAGGTACCTTGGATGCATATATTTCTACTAGCATAAGCTCTATGGAAAAATTGATATCCCTTTTGGGAGGAAGTCTTGGTACTTCCTCTAGAAACATGTCTATGTACTCAAAAATCATAGGATGGTCTTCAATTTTTAGCTTATTTCCCTCTACTAAATTTAATACATGTATGTCATATAGTGGGCATCCTTTCATGCAATTCTTCTTCAGTTATACTGTTGAAATCTGCCTCAATGATACAGGTTTTTGTATGCTCTGCAAGACCCTCTTATTTCCTTCAAAGTATTCACATTCTAAGGTCTTATTAAAATAGTATAATTTTTCTCTGTGTGTTGCAAACTAGTACATCCCTATAAACATGTCATATGACCCCAAGGGTAGTATGTCCAGGGATGCTTGTATGTGCATCCATTCATTTCAAATTGGCATGCTTATATCATTTTTGTCACTTTTCTCTTGGTCCTTGTGGCTAGTTGAACTAACCACTACATTGCATGCTTTCTTCTTTATAAAAAACATTCCTCAACAACTTGGGGTCCAATATAGATAAGGTTACAATTGGGGTCCATCAAAATATAAATAGAATGGTTGAGAGTATACCTTCAATTTCCGCCACTAAGGCTTGGTGTTATGCTTATCAATTCTCGACAGATGCATAAATATGGGGTATACTCCTAGCCACATCATCAACTATAGTATCCTCTTGAACATTGCAGATTCTCATGTTGCCATGCTACCTATGAGGGAAGTCTCTTAACATGTGTGCTTCTCCAAAACCCCAACATTGTAGAGGTCCTTTCTTTTACTCTTCTACTTTCTCCTTTGTAGTTTTTGTTGGTTTATTCCCACTTTGAGTAGAATATTTATATTGATGCACACTTTTAGTAGGGTGATTAGAATGAGCACTCCTCTTTGGATTCTTATACCTATATGACTTAAATCCCTTCCTCTTAAATCCAAGTTAATCCTTATTTTTTCCAATATTTGTGAGGCTCCTGGACATGCTTTGATTGCTTGCAGCAATACTTGTCCTTTCATATGGTATCATCCAATTTTTTGGTTTCATCAAACTCAATCCCGTCCTGGAAAGATTGTGGTAGTCCACTGAGGGAACATTGTGTTTTCATCTTTTCATATTTGATGTATGGGATGTATCTCAATAGTTCCATGAACCTATTTACATATTCATCCATGGTGAGATGTCCCAACTTGTGTTCACGGAATTCCTTAATATTTCCATCATAATGCTTCTCATATAGGTAGGGTTTCCTGAAATACTTCTCAAATTTCTTTCAGGTCATATTATTTTCCATAATCCTTTTTACATTCTTAAGGTATTCCCACTAGATAGAATCCCCTTCGGTCAAATTAAAGGAATCCACTCTTACTTTCGTATTTCATGTGTAATTGTGTACTTGGAAATACTTCTTCAATCTTAATATCCATGTTGTTGTTTCTTCGCCCTTCTTGATTTCTACATAAAAAGTGGGTGGTTTTTCCTTTTTGAATTATTCAATCTGGAAACTCCTGGAGTGTTTCTTCCTCTTTTTCCTCTAATTACTTGATTCAGTCTCATTGATGGATGACCCTTTCATAGTGCCAGTATTCTCACTAGAGGACTCTATTAAATAATCCTCACTAGATATGATCTTCTTGGCACCCATGTGCCTCTTTCTAGAGGAACATTTCCCTTCATTGTTGTGTGTTGGCCCATGCTTTTGAATCTCTGATAAGATTTGTATATTCTCATATTGATATCTCCCTACATTGTTAACTGATGACCCTTACTAAAAATTCTTATGTATTTAGAATAGACTTTGTAGAAACATTGCATTCAATTTTGTTTTCTTCTCTTGTGATTTAATAAGATTATGATTATCACCTCGGTATCTTCTAAGCTCGGACTTCAAGATTCGCACTGTCTCTACCAAGTTTGGGGGAGTCTCTGTTGACCTATTCTCATCTGATTATTCATCTATGATGCATGAGTTTTATTCCATACTGCATTGTACCAGTCTATTTCTATTTTCTCCTTTTCATCGAGTTGTCTAAGTGCTGAAAAAATAGGCCAATTTTAGCTAATCACATAGTTAAAAAGGCACACAATCACTGGGCCTTTATAGGGTCTTGATGGAACTTAAACATTCCCAAATTTAAAACCTTGTCTCTGTTTTCATGCACACTCATAAATCTATTGTTAATGATCATCAACACAATTATATTTCCTTTAGAATTCATGGTAGCTTACATAAGGTAAAAGAAAGAAAATTAATTTCTTAAGATAAATTTGCAGTGTTTCTTTTCCATAGAAATAATATTTAAATATAGAAATAAAAGAAAACATCCCAACATGCTCATCATATCCCTTGGCACAAAATTATTTTTTACTATTCATTGGCCCATTCAGTCCTAAGGTTTGAACTATGCTCTAATACCATTTCGTAACACACTCAACCCCCTTAAGCTTTATTAGGCTAGTGGGGTGTTTGAAATTCATCTTCTTAATTGTCTTTATAAATATAACTTTGATATCATTATATCTATCCTTCTCTTCAATATCTCTATAACGACTATATCCTTGCAAAAAATGGAGCTTGGGTTATCAAGATATGTCTTTTTTAAAGATTTCCTAAATATTTTCTAGCTTCCTAGGTCTTCTCCCACCAAATCCACCTCATATCCATGTGGATCTTTGGTACATATTCCAGTCAATGTCATCCTATCCATGTGGAATCCATTTGGGTGAATATCCATTTCCAATTGTTGTTTCCATACTAATAAATACTCCAGGCACATGTGTTTAGGCTTTCAAAGCCCACAAAGCTATCTAGATCACTCTATAGGAAATTTTTCGTTGGATAGGACAACTTACCCAATAACAAGTTCCTCCTGAACTCCATAGTTTGCAATAGTCTCAAAAAAATGTTATTTGAATTTTCCAATGGGAATAAAAATGAACATACTCATGAATCCTCTCAAAACATGCAACCCGATAAATTAGCATACTTTTTTTCTTTCAGGAAAACCCATCATTGGAAATTGGTAATGTGACACTCTCGCGGAGCTTCCAAAAATTAATCCACAAATGATCGAGCGATCTAGATCAATCAGGAATAAAAAACCTTAATATTTTTGGCCTATGAGGTGCTTTAGCAATATAGATCCAACTTTGGCCCTGAAATCGGTATGGGGACACATGTCCTCTTCCACATGGATTGCTTCCACCCAACATGATCCTATTCGCATATCCTTGGTGATGTGTTATTAGGATCTGATCCTAACCCCTCTCCATGGGTCATTATTTAGTAGGATATGTTTTCTATTTAATAAAGGTCGACATTAGTTAATAAGGCCTAATAAATAACGAAGAATAAATCAATGTAAGAAGACCTAATAGAAGCTCCTGCTTCTAGAAAGATCTTCCTCTAGAAGGTTCCTTAGAAGGTAGAATTAGTATAAATAAGAGTAGGAAGCATTGGATATCTTGTCTTAGAGATTATTGTAATAGATCATTGCTCTACTGGAGGTTTCCCCCTCGAAGAGGAAAGTTAACATTGCTATCATAATAAAGTTTCTCTTCCTAGTGATTATTCCGGTGTTATTATGATATTTTTATGGATATATCATTATTATTTTGTCATTTCTTGCTAGATATTTTATGTTCTGCATAATATATTGCATCAAGAATATTACAAGTGGTATTATATCTCTTTCCAGGGCAGGACTCGTGGGCCAATTGTTTTTTCTAGGGTAGAGACGTATTCCAACATATTTAAGCTACAAAGATTTGTCTTTATGTGCATAAACCTGTAGTTAGAGAGTCATACATGTAGAAAACATAATTGGTTATTAAGATCACATATTTTTTCCACCCTTGTAACCCATGTTGGTACCCCTTCGAGTGGTAGCACATCAGACAAAACTTCTATATGGGTCATCCTAGGAATCTTGAAGCCCTCTTCTTATAACCCTAAATTGCACCACACATGCTTACCTGGCATCAGGCCAATTCATATCCCTTCTTTGCCAAAACTCTGTTGAACAACTCTTTGAAAATCCTCTTGTGTCAAGGCCCACGCACCCTAACCCATTACTGCACACGTGTGCACGCTGGTTGAATCACAACAGCCTGCGCGTACCTAACAAAGAATGAAAAAAGGAAAGTTGTCGACGGAACAAAAAGCTATGGGTCAGTTAACTAAAACTCTTGGCCATGCATGGACGAGGGTTCATCCAAAACCCTAGCTCCTTCTAGCCTATAAAAGAAGGGGTAGGGGTACCATTTGGAGGAGGAAAAAATATAGCGAAGAAACTCTGCCCATTTACGTAATCCATTGTCCCAACCCTTTAGCCTTTCCTCATGCCAAAGGAGATTTAATGCAAAGCAGTTGAAGGATAGAAGAAGAGGAACCCAGGATCAGGTTCAAGGAGAGGTGGTCGGTCTCAACTTTTTTGTAAGTTTATTCACTTTCAGTAATAAAAAGAATACTTTTCCCATCCCAATGCATGAATTTTCTATGGTTTGATTAATTTATGCTTGATTTCTAACCCTTGAGTATAGAAGTAGCATGCATGCATAGTTTTTGTTTGTCTTGAGTGCAGGTCATTTGTGGAAGTAGCAGCACAAGCAAGTAATCAAAGAACAACGGAGGATCTACATCGAACGTTGGTAATAAGGTTGGTGGTCCTTTTCCATGCATTTACTGTGAAAAAGGGGTTTAAATCTT
This sequence comes from Picea engelmannii, assembly GCA_009831015.1. Classification (NCBI taxonomy): domain Eukaryota; kingdom Viridiplantae; phylum Streptophyta; class Pinopsida; order Pinales; family Pinaceae; genus Picea; species Picea engelmannii. The sequence goes on from ML778467.1 coordinate 739,887, forward strand.
GGGTTGTAGGTAAAAAAGTAGTTTCTATTCGGTCAAAATCTACATGCAAGTCTGACCCTAGTTTGCTAGTCCGTAGGGTGTTTTTCCCAACAACAGAATTGGCGACCGTACTGGGGAGAATACTCTTTAGGGTTCCTAGATTTATTTAAGTTTTTGGGTAGTTTAAAGGTTAGGTTTTATTTTTTTTCTTTGCCTGTCTTTTTTTGTAAGTTCTGAGCTAGTAGGTAGTCTGGTTTTCCATACCATCTTTCCCTGACTTTTGCTTGACTATAGTTTTGGGGACACACAGAGGTACACGCGGCCTGCAGAAGGCCTGCACGCGTGTACCCGCGCCCTATCATCTGACAGCCCGCGTGTGAACGCTAGCTTTAGAGATAGCAGTAGCGTGTAGGAGTTCAGAGAACCTTAGAGGCAGTCCTCCTCTTCCCTATTAGAATTACACATTCTCAGGGGTTTTTCTGGAATCATGTCTGAGTCTTGCTAGTTCACAGTCCTGTCTCAGATTGCCTTTTTTCACCTTATTATTCCTTACATTATTTGTCTTTTCTGTTAGAAAGAGCATCCAAGCCTTCAAGGGACCCTGGTTATCAATACCAGAGGCCTCTTCCTAGTCTGGACTGCCTATTTTCATATTTTTCCTTAGAATTTAGATATACATGCGGCCTGCACAAGGTCAGCCCGCGTGTACACACTTTCTGTCTCTGTTCAGCACGTGTTTGCACGCGTGTTGTTTTAGTGACAGTCATGTGCTTGGACAGGCTACTTTTTGTTCAGGGTGGGGCAGTCATCCCCTCCTTTGATAAGAAGTATTCCTCTCAGGTGTCTGAGTCTAGGTTTGAACAGTCAGTAGGTTAGGTCATCTTACCCTTAGCCTACTTTTTCTCAGTTAATAGTTGAAAGAAAATAAAAAAAAAAAAAATTATGGTTTTTAGACAAGCGTGAGAGTCTTTGTTTTTTTTATTGTCATTGTGTGATTCTTTACTCTAATTCTTTGTTATCTGCGCTTTAAGCCAGAATTTGTTTTTCTTGGTTTTTTGCTTGTCGGTATTTTCCCTTTGTTGCTTTACTAGCACTTAAATAAATACAAAATCTCTTTTCATTTTCTTCTTTGGTTGAAAGGTGTGTTTTTGCATCATTATCTAGGGAAAAGTATTTTGTTTTGTAAGTTTTTGCAGTTCAATTAGATCATAAGTAGCTCGTAGTCGAGCGAAATTCTTCTAAGTTTGTTGTATAAAATCTTAGAAAAAAAAAAAAAAAATTGTGAAAAGTTGTTGAAATTTTGCATTTAGTAAAAGTCTTTTGTTTCCATCTTTTTTATTTCATTTTTTCTTTCATCTTTACACATCATCAGTTTCACCCTCATACCCCTTGACATAAGATAAATCCATAAAAGCAATGCTAATTTTAAAAATCTACTAGACTTTTATGTTTGTAGGGTTCACAAACTAGTTCAGGACTAGGGCCTTGAATTAGGTTGGAGAGGAAACTCTTCAAGGCCATTCAAAACCAAACATTAGAGTCTGAGATAGGGAGTGTCTAAGTCCAGTTTTGTGGAACTTATCCGGGACCCCCCTCTAACACAGGGGATAAACACGAGTTTGCATGCGGAAAGGTAGCGGAGATAACCCCTCCAAAGTCGGACCAATCGTAGTGGAGAACACATATAGAGGGCTTGTTTTGGGATTCCGTCATTTGCATTTGCCATGGGGTTTCATGGGTCTCGAATCCGTTCGAGGTCCTTAGTTTTCTTCCAGACCATTTTCTCTCGATACCCTTGACAGGTTTCGGGCTTCATACCCTGCTCATTGTGGTCTACCCAACTTTTGACTGTACCCTCCTCGTGACTGTTCGCGTGCTGGCAACCTAGTTGCCAATATTTTTAGGGACATACATAGGTGACTGCAGGGGTATACCGTGGTACCTAGGACAGACATCGGGCCATGCTTTGCAGAGTATACCCGGAGGGTGCTTCCGTGTTCAAGTTGCACTTGCACTGGTAAGTTTCTCTAGTGTTGGTTGTTGTAACTGTTCTTCCAAATAGTTTAGTGATTGCTTGACTTATCTCTTAGCGGCTTCTTTTTAGTGTGTGATACTTTTGAACATTTAGAATACCTTAGCGTGTATTGGACCTTCTCACACAGTGGAGGATCCCGAGCTCTGTCGGTCACGAAGGCTTCTTGGCCTGCCGTCGGTTACACTAGAGCCACCCCCGCCACCATTAAGGTGGAATCTAGACCAACAAGGGTCTTTTGAAGCGACCGGGTTACAAACCTTTGTGCTTGAACAACTCCCGGAGGAATCAACCACCAATATTGGCTCGGTTGAAACCCCAACCACTGATATCTTTGCACCGTTTATTGTACCAATCCAATTTCACGAATTCCAGACAGTGCCTCACACAGCTATGGAAACAAACGTTGTTACTTCTTCTGGGAATTCTTCAATTCCCACCACAGCTGCTAACACAGGAGAGTCATATCCTAACTTACCGTTGTCAGTCCGAGCCACCATGGTCTTGGCCGCAACTACGTCGCACAGTGGACCGAACCTGTCTATGGCGGCAGCCACAACCCCCTTCACACTTAGTGTGACAAGCCCTCCATTCTCATATGGTATGCCTAGTTCGGGTACAAGTCCTGCACTAACCTACTCCACTTTACAGACTTTGGGTCTGGGGGCAGGGAGCTCTAACGCTCCTATGCAAGGTCAACTTGGGGGCACTCCTGTCCCTTTTAACGCTTTTCCTTACGCAGGAGGTCATATCCCTCCTTCGTCCCCTTCACTTGGTGGTCCGCATCAGCAGTCCGTCGGGCAGCCTACACACACTAGTTTATTTGGATCAGGGAGTCAAGGAACACCTGCGCACAGTATGCCGGTAGGTTAGACACCATTTTCTTGGAATGGGACATTTGGTAACAACACTTTATCATCAACCATTTTCTCATCTAGGGGCAATCCCATTTTTGGACAATCTACTCCTGCACAGGGTACTATTCCTGCGCAGGGGGCACATATAGCAGGACCTTGGAACTCAGGACAAGGATCTGTTCCCTCCTTTGGAATGTCGTTCTGGGGTAATTATTTCCATAGTCAATGGAACCCTGGACACACTACTATGCCTCTCCCATAAGGACCGGCATGGGGTAATCCTTCCCAAAGTCCTTCGAACACGATGCATGCCCAACACTCTATGTCCTTTATGGGAAATCAGTCTATGATGTCTCCACATATGCAAAATCATTACGCTAGTCATGGCCATGGTTTCTACCAGAATCTGGGCCAACAGCGAAACTTTTCCTGGCAACCTAGTGCCAGTCAAACTCCAGGACCCTTTTTCTCATATTATCAGCAGCAACCCAAACTGCCATTCTTGGAGACGTTACACTTACCAGATTTGACAAGGTTGTTAAATGATCCTATTTGTCATGATCCACGTTGGCCTCCTATGCCAACGAAGTTGCCTTTGGAGATTCCAAAGTTCGAGGCCAAGCCTAATGAAGATCCAGGTGATCATGTGACTACCTTCCATCTTTGGTGTTCATCTAACTCATTGAAAGATGACTCTGTACAGTTGTGATTTTTTCAATGTACTCTTATCGGGAGTGCCACGAAATAGCACATCGAGCTCGATCACTCAAGATACTCTTCTTTTGGCGAACTGGCGATGGCCTTCCTTAACCATTTCCAGTTACCTGTGAGATACGACGTTGGCACAGAGATGCTCACCAATTTCGAACAGAAAATAGAGGACCATATCTTTGATCATATCCAAGAATGGAGATGCCGGAAGAGTCTAATCAAAGTACCAGTCCCACCAACATTTCTGCTTGATTGGTTCCTTAAGTCTTTGGTCCCACAGTTATCCAAAGACGTCGCAACTTCCGGAGTTTTCTACGAAGAAGATGACATCATGAGGGCTCAACAGTTTGAGCTCATCTATTCTCAGTCTAGTTTATTATAAAACATCTTTCCAGATGCGCCACATTCGATACTGGATAAAACTAGACAGAGACCTGGACCACATGCCGATGGTATTGTTGGTTCAGCACAAACCAAGCCCGCTGAGAAATTGACAAAACAGTTGCAACAGTTATCCATACAACACACAGCGGCCAGCCAAACTACTTCTTTGGCTGCTCCCCCTACCCAAACGTTAGAAGTACACTCCATGCAGTTCACTAATCCAAAGGCCACCCAACAGCCTGAAGGGAAGAAAAAACAACGAAACAAGGGTAAGGGGGATAAAAAACCCACTGATAATCTTGGCAGGGACACCACGGAAAAATGGAAGGCGAGGTATCCATGCAACTTGTGTGTGGAAGACCACTCGACCCATCCTTTTCCTCGACTTGTAGAGGCCCAAAAGTTTGTCACACAGCAACAACAGATAGTGTTGACTAATCCCTTTCAACATGGGAAAAATTTAACTCAAGCCTCTACAAGCACAGAAGGGGGTAGCCAAGAAACCTTCCCTCCTCCAAACAATCCCTCATCCGCGAACGTATATATGGTTAGGGGTGATGCTTTCATAATGACTAGAGCGCACAACTATAGTAAACCAAGCGCTTCTGAGAAGGGTAAAGAAGTTGATCTCCCATCTCTTCCTCTACAAATCGAGAATACGTTGGGAGAAACAATGACATGCATTCCAAAGGGTGCATTTAAAAAAGATTCTCACAACCCCAACGCAAGGGCCGCCCAAAATTACTCTGTGGTGGAGGATTTATCACAAACCCCTTGTGCGATGTCTGCTTTGGAGGTCCTCCAAAGCTGCCCTACTCAGAGGCAAGCCTTGTTAACCACTTTGGGCTCTACTAAGACTTGTAATCCGGGCACCATCATGTTAGATACAACCGACTTAAAACCTCGTCTGCCTTACCACGTAGCATTACAGATAGTAGTGGCTCATCCCACGAAAACTTTTACACGGAATATCTTCCGCATGGTGGTCAACGAGGGTGCCTCGACATGCGTTATGTCGTTAGCATGTTGGAAGGCCATTGGCCATCCCGCTTTGTCTCCATCACCTACTCTGCTCACTTCTTTCAACGGTCGTTCTTTCCGACCACATGGCATCGTTCCTTCTTTCCCTGTGCAGTTAGGAGGGAAAACCATGCCTGTCGAAGTAGAGGTAGTCGATGCTCCCCTCGACTATAACCTCTTGTTAGGATGGATTTGGACTTATGCTATGCAAGCTGTGGTTGCTACAGTTTTCCGAGTTGTGTTGTTTCCACACGAGGGTCGGATAGTGACCATCGATCAACTGTCTTTCTCCAGACCTGACCCAGCTTTGGGGGCATCCACGGTCCCCATGATTGATAATCCTTAACCAGGTATCATTAACGTAGGAGTTGGTTTGTGCCCATCCTTGATGGGTACCTTCGATTACCCACCTCCTCATGACGATGTCAAATTTATATCTAATCACCATAAGGTTGAGATTTTTCAAGTTTCGTCGTTCCGCACAACTTACTTTGAGGATCCTTGGATTCTTCCTTCCCCGTCAGCCACGATAGATGAGACAGGGCACCTCAGCATGTCCATTCCCTTGTCTTCCGCTGAGGTAGCATACTCTTTAGTCCAACAAGAATCAGCTAACCCTGATCTGACTCCTGCACAAAAGTTGGATCCACTTCTAGAGCCTATTTGGGCTCAGGGTTCTCTCGCTAACATCGATTTGTTAGACTTAGTCTTGCCTTCTGATGAAGTAGTAATCAAAGCAATGACTAGTTTGGACAAACCTTGGGAAGATCTTCATCACAGATCATACTTTCTCCCAGAGTTAAGTCGAATCAAAGTAGGAGAATTCACCATTACCATGACGGGAGATCAGCCATGTCCTATTAATCTCTTAGCTACATAGGAAATTTATGCTGAGGGGAATATGGCGACTATCGCTGAAACTATACCCATCAACATCTCCCGAAACCCTGGCGTTGTGGAGAATGTCTTCGTCGGAGTAGATTGCTCCCCTGAAGAGATTCAAATTTACACGGAACTTTTCAAAGAATTCTGCGACGTTTTTGGCTGGTCTTATGAGGAAATTCCAGGTATCGATCCGAAAATAGTTGAACATGAAATCACAACGTATCCTGATGCCAAGCCTGTTCGACAAAAACTTCGTCCATTCAATCCTAAGAATGCAGCAGCCATCAAGATTGAGGTTGAGAAATTGCTAAAGGTGGGTTTTATTTATCCTATCCATTTGACTCAATGGGTGTCAAACCCTGTGTCGGTCAATAAAAAACAAGGCACGATTCGTGTATGTACCGATTTCCGTGATTTGAACAAGGCATGTCCCAAAGATAATTTTCCAACACCATTCATTGACCAGATCATTGATGAATGTGTCGGTTGTGAAGCATTTTCGTTCATGGATGGTTTTTCGGGATACAATCAAATCCAAATCAAACCTAAAGACCAACACAAAACAACATTCATTTGTCCGTGGGGTATATTCTCATATCGTAAGATGCCTTTTGGCCTTAAAAATGCTAGAGCCACATTCCAGCGGGCCATGTATTTTTTCTTTTCATGACCTCAAACATATAGTCGAGGCCTATTTAGATGATTTAGCATCACACTCTCACAAGCGAACGGATCATCCCATGCACCTTAGACTAATCTTCGAACATTGTCGCTACTTCAGGATTCGCTTGAATCCAAACAAGTGCAACTTCTGCGTAACGTTAGGACGTTTGTTAGGTTTCATAGTATCAACAACAGGGATCATGGTTGATCCTCTTAAGGTGGAGGCAATAATCCAATTTCACCCTCCCCCACGCACAATCTTACAACTTCAGAGTCTACAAGGCAAGGCAAACTTCTTACGACGCTTCATCGCCAACTATGCCAAAATCACCAAGGGCTTTATGCGTTTACTAAAGAAAGACGTTCCTTTTTTCTGGGACGAAGCCACTCAACACTCTTTCGACACATTAAAACACGCCCTCACAACCACACCTCTGCTACGGCCACCTAACTATAACAAAGATTTCTTATTATATATGGCTGTCGCAGAGTCAACCATAGGCATGGTTTTAGTTCAGGAAGACGATTCATTTTCAGAATATGTGATCTATTACCTGAGCCGAGGCCTCGTAGAACCGAAACTCAATTATTCTCATATCGAAAAACTTGCGTTGGCAGCAGTTCATGTTGTTCAACAGTTCCGTCACTATGTTTTGTTTCGCAAGACCACCGTCATTGTTGTCATGAATCCATTACAGTACATGTTGACACGATGAGTTATAGGCGGAAAAATCAGTAGATGGATAGTCATCCTCTAAGAATTTGACTTAGACTTCATTTCATCAAAGTCCAAGAAGTCATTGGTCTTCGCAGAGCTTATTTCGGAACTTCCAGTTGAGTCAGGTGACATTGTGCCTGAGGAATCGCCTATCCGGGGGCATATGTTTTTGATTGCATCTTCAGACCCCTGGTACGAAAATATACTTATATATATCCAGACTTTGAAGTGCCCCACCTCTACTTCTCGTGACGAGCGTCGGTGGATACGACATTAGGCTAAGAATTATCTCATACTCGATGATACGTTGTATCGGAGAGGTGTAGACTGCATCTGGCGTCGATGTCTCACTCATGAGGAGGCCATCATAGTGCTCAACGATTTCCATACTGGAACTTGTGGCGGTCATTTATCTGGGTTGGCAACAATCCAAAAGATTCTATGAGCAGGTTACTTCTGGCCCACACTTATCAAAGATTGTATCGAATCAGTCAAGAAGTGCCATCCGTGCCAAATCTTCTCTCAGAAGACGAGGGCACATCCCGCTCCTATGTTTCCTGTCATCACAGTTGGTCCCTTCACTAAGTGGGGGATTGATTACACTACATGCAACCCCCCGTCAGCAAGGGGGCACCACTATATCATAGTAGCTATCGACTACTTCACTAAGTGGGTCGAAGCTATGCCAACGTTTAAAGATGACGGAGATATTGCAGCTCTCTTCTTATTCAACCAGATCATAGCACGGTTTGGCGTCTCGAGAGAGATTTTCACTGACCATCGTAGTCACTTTCAGAACCAAATGATGACCAAATTAACATCGAAGCTTGGGTTACGGTAGGATCATTCATCACCTTACTACCCCCAAGCCAATGGGCAGGTGGAAGCTGTAAACAAAACTCTTAAGACTATTCTACAATGAACTATCAACTCAGCCAAGTCAAATTGGCATTTGATGTTATACTCGGCATTATGGGTTTACCGAACATCTGTTAAGACTGCAACCGGTTTCTCACCTTTTCAACTCGTTTATGGGCTGGAGGCAGTCTTGCCCATCGAATGTCAAATCCCATCTCTAAAATTGGTAGTACAGTTATTGCCAGATACTTCTCTACTTGATAAACAGTTAGTACACCTTGAGCAGCTTGATGAGAAGCGTCGCGATGCGGCCTTGGCCAATGAGGCTCACAAACATAAGGTCAAGTGTCAATATGATAGGTTTGTTCATCCTCGGATTTTCTCTTAAGGTGACCTTGTCCTGGTCTATGACCAAGACAAGGACCCCTTGGGGGCAAGAAAGTTTAAACCCATGTGGTTCGGACCCTTCATTATAAAAGAGGTATTAAAAAAGGGCGCTTATCGTTTGGTTGATTTTGAAGGGAATGCTTTGGTGGAGCCTAGAAATGGGCTCTACCTCAAGAAGTATTACTCATAGATAGGTCACCGTGGGTAACTTTTTGTAACATATGTATAGTCTTTGTACTATTACTTTTTAAGTTTCTTTTAAAGTGTTATGGACGTGTCATTGATGTTATCTTTCGTCAATATGGTAGATGTCAAGTGAGTCCGAGGTGTTCGTTGGGTATGCAAATGGTGCTAGTCGACACACGCGGAGGCTTGCCTCCGCAGCTTGGGTAATATTTACACCTCAGGGTTAGTTGTTATCTTCCGGAGGTATCTGCTTAGGTGACACCACAAATAATGTCGTCGATTATAGTGCAGTTATTGAGTTGCTTCGTGACGCCTTATCATTGGGTATCTCTCATCTCTGGGTCTATCTCGACGCTCTCCTGGTTGTGTTGCAGCTAAACAGAGTATACTAGGTTCATGATCCAACTTTACACCGACGATTCCTTAGGGTACGTCTCTTAGAATGAAACTTTGATTATATTACATATTTTCATGTTCCTAGGAGATTAAACCAAATTACAGATACTCTAGCTAATCAAATTTTAGATTGGCAT
>ML778467.1:751446-765344 GCA_009831015.1 Picea engelmannii
CAACTTGAGTATATAGGTTAGGTTACCACCCCAACTTTTGCATCTCGTTGTCTTTTTCTTTTGCTATAGGATCGATCCCATCAGGTTGTGACACATAACCATCATATCTTCTCTAGAAGTGTCGCAACTTGGTGGTAGAGCTTACCAGAACATGGATGCCCTAGGTAGGTCCTGGTTGCATTATGGTGTCCATGTCATTTCTAAAAACACTCTAGGCTCGGGAGTCCGTATAGTCTTTCCTGAATATGAGTTTGAGCCTCATTTTCATGATTCTTTTTTTCTCTTCGTCTCACCCTCAGGACTCCCAAAAATAACGGATCTCCTTTTAATCCCTTTTCAGACCTTCTAAAAATGAAAAGATTGCCGAGCGATCTTGTGGCCTTTCACGCTCGTTAAACTGAAATTTGAAGTCACGTCTGTCTGGCGGTAGTTTACCCCTTTTTCGGTCCGGACGGTCAACTGTACGAACAAAGGTATACTCTATCAAATTCTCATTCTTTAGAAGAGTACTCTCAGGTATAATTTTATTCTTTTTTCGGGCCTGAGGGACTAAATTTACGAAAAAGAAACCACCACGGAGTCCATAGTTAAGCTCTTTTCAGACTCCCTAAAATTGAAAAGATCGTCGAGTGACCTTATTCTTTCACACTCACTAAATTGGTACAGAAGAATATTCCTGACGGAGTCCATAGTTAATCTTTTTTCAGACTCCTTAAAAGTGAAAAAATAGCCGAGTGATCTTGTCCTTGTCACACTTGTTAAAATGGTTTTGAATTGATGTCTAATCGGTGCTAGTTTATCTCTTTTTCGAATCGACTAGACTATTGTCGAATAAGGTACCCCAGCGGAGTCTCCTTTTATGATTTTTCAGACTCTCTAAATATGAAAAACCACTGAGCTTACTTTCTCTGGGCTCATTAAACTTACATCGAAGGACATTACCATTGTGTGTTCTATTAACCTCATTTGCATACCTTATCCACCAACCTTGTGACAGTTTGCTTCTGCGTCTTAACACATTTGGCCACCGGAGGATTTTCCCTGAGTATCATTTTACCAGAACATCAGTCTTGTCCTTGTGCCTTGAGCTTGTATGTTTGCAGTACTTGTTCCTCCATTGTAACGTAATATTCCTTTATTCTTTTTCCAAAATTATCGAAAAAAACAAAAATATCAAATATACCCCAAAAAGAGGATGGGAAAAGTATTTTCTTTATTGGCAACATAATGAGTCGCCCTTGGATAAAGCACATCTGTCCATTTGATCATCAAACTATGGGATGTATTACGACCTTAGGAATCTTTTCTCGCTATATAGAGTTGTGTCCTCCACCATTTGGTTATTCTTCCAAAATTATGGAGAGTTTGTGTTGCCTCCTGCTTCGTAGACTTATGATTAACATATATGTTTCCTGAGTCTTATCACTTGTCATGCTATTGTCCAAGGGATTTTTGTCACTAAGCCTGAGTTGGCCCCTCTGCAATATGTCTCTTGTTTGCATACCCGGCCATCCTGAATGTCCAATCAAGTTCTTGTTCAAAATCACTGAAGCCTTCAGTCCGATCATCAAGATTATCAAGTCCATAACCGATGAGCCATCGAAGACCTCTAGGTAGTGCAGTCATACACTCATACTACACTTCTATCCAAGTTTAAGAATATTTTGAAGTTTTTTCTCGAGTTCTGAAGTCCATCCATTAGGTCGAATCAGCTTCTGGAAGATGGATACTCTATATGTATATCTTTTTGATTCCGAGATGTAGCTCCGCTATGTATTATTCGTGGCTATTCTGTATAGTTATTTGACATGGATCTACAGTGTATTTGATTGGTAGCCATGGTTCTATTTTATCCCGAGCATGGGTATGCCTGCCTCGGTGAGACATTTGTTATTTTGCAGACGACACCTCCTGGTTCCTGATCCTTGGGCTCAATCGTTCGACACATCAGTAAAGATTGGTAATGTATTTTGGACATCAAATGCTCTTCTGACCTCACACATTAGGGGGCATCTGTTATAACCCTAAATTGCACCACACATGCTTACCTGGAATTAGGCCAACTCATATCCCTTCTTTGCCAAAACTCTGTTGAACAACTCTTTGAAAATCCTCTTGTGTCAAGGCCCATGCGCCCTAACCCATTACTGCACGTGTGTGCACGTTGGCTGACTCACAACAGCCCGTGTGTACCTAACAAAGCATGAAAAAAGGAAAGTTGCCGACGGAACAAAAATCTATGGGTCAGTTAACTGAAACTCCCAGCCATGCATGGCCGAGGGTTCATCCAAAACCCTAGCTCCTTCTAGCCTATAAAAGAAGGGGTAGGGGTACCATTTGGAGGAGGAAAAAATATAGTGAAGAAACTCTGCCCATTTATGTAATCCATTTTCCCAACCCTTTAGCCTTTCCTCATTCCAAAGGAGATTTAACGCAAAGTACTCGAAGGACAGAAGAAGAGGAGCCCAAGATCAGGTTCAAGGAGCGGTGGCCGGTCTCAACTTTTTTGTAAGTTGATTCACTTTCAGTAATAAAAATAATACTTTTCCCATCCCAATGCATGAATTGTCTATGGTTTGATTAATTTATGCTTGATTTCTGACCCTTGAGTATAGAAGTAGCATGCATGCATAGTTGTTGTTTGTCTTGAGTGCAGGTCATCTCTGGAAGGAGCAGCGCAAGCAAGTAATCGAAGAGCAACGGAGGATCTACATCGAACGTCGATAATAAGGTTGGTGGTCCTTTTCCATGCATTTACTGTGAAAAAGGGGTTTAAATCTTGGGTTGTAGTTAAAAAATTAGTTTCTATTCGGTCAAAATCTGCATGCAAGTCTGACCCTAGTTTGCTAGTTCGTAGGGTGTTTTTCCCAACAACACCTCTGTAGATAAACTGATCGGCTGCCTGACTGTTATAGTGTCACCAAGAAAAAAAATCAAGAAGTAACTCTCTAGTGCTTTTTATCACCCTTATTTTTGACCTAGCCTATCGCATTCCTCTCTTCATTCTGATCGCAGTGGTACCCTTCAATTTTAAGCCTTTTTGCCTACGTACCTAACCCCCTCTGGGACGCGTTTCTTGAGACCTATCCCATTAGATTCCTCTCTCTTTCTGATCACTAAGGTACCTATAATTTTTAAGACCATCATGACACCTCCACTGCTACCTAAGCCTTTACCATTCCTACCACTCGCTCTCGGTCCCAACAAATCTTAGAGGATAGAGTGTCCCACCTGGAACAACGAATTGATGACAACATAGATTCCCTCCACAATGAATTCACCACAACCCTTGACCAACAATAAAAGAAATTGGTGCTACTCTTCAGTGGTAATAATGTTGAGCCAAACCCAGAAGAACTCCAGTCTTCTCATTATGAACATACTCAATCCTCTTGCTCCCCTTGGGGTTCTCCACCTTCTTGGACTAAGGTACCCAAAGTCTACATGCATAAATTTTATGGTTCCAACCCAACCGAGTGGGTTTCTCAAATGGAACAATACTTATGAAACCCAAATGGAACAATACTTATCCCTTCATGATATTCAAGATGACGAGACCAAACTCCATGTAGGGGTTTTGTACTTGGATAAAGAACATTGACAATGGTGGCAGTGGCATAAGAAATTTTATCCAAGACCTCCCAATTGGAACATGTTCTCCAAAGCTGTTTATGTTAGTTTTGATAGGGAATCACAATTTTTGGTCCAACTCACTAAGATGTGCCAAACTAGATCTTTCACAGACTTCATCACGGAATTTGAACAATTGGTTATCTGTACCGAGGGCTTATCTAATCAATTTTACATGGAATATTTTATCAGTAGTTTAAGAGAAGCTATCAAGGCTCATGTGAACATGCATCATCCTACTACCTGGGTGCAAGCATGTAAATTAGCAAGGGAAGCAAATACCATCTTCTAGGAACCATCCCTGAAGGATCCATTTACCACCCGTCCTCGCCCAGGGTCTAGCCCTACTCCGACCTCAACTTTGAAGGTCCAAAAGGTCTCTCTCATCGAAATGGCGGAACATCGCAACAAGGCCTTTGCTACTATTATGATGAAAAGTATTCACCATGGAATAAATGTAGAGAACAAAATTTCTTCTAGATTGATGCCTCAACTTCCTCTTCATATGATGACATCCCATTAGATGAGGTTTCAAACCAAGAGGTGGCTCAAACAAGTCATATTGTCGAAGATCTAGTTGTCATGCTGATGGAATCCATGGAACCAATCATGTCGCTTCATGCACTCTTAGGTATTTCATCCCCACAGACATTGAATATCAAGGGATACATTAAACATAGGTCGATTTTGGTGTTGATTGATACTGGTAGCACCCATAATTTTATTCATCGTAGGCTCGTTGATGAGATCCATTGATTTGTCCGCCCTGTTTCTAATTTTCAAATCCTTATCGCTAGTGGTGGTACTATGAAGTGTGGGGGACGTTGTGAGAATGTCAAACTCCAAATGGGTGATTACCATATGAAAACCCACATGTTCTCTATTTCCATGGGTGGTTTTGATATTGTATTAGGCGTAGAATGGATTCACACTCTAGGCTTGATCACAATGGATTATCAAGAATTATATATGAGATTCACCCAAGAAGCTCACACCTATACTCTCAGGGGTCTCTAAGCGGGCTCTCCTAAAATCATCATATCTCACAAGATGGAAAAACTCTTGAAGAAAGGCCGCCATGGTGTGATTTCTCAATTTAATGCCATGCAGGTCACTGAACATGCCTCCTAGGTAGTTCCTCCTAGCCTGCAACTCATCTTGGATAAGTACCCCAAGATATTTGAGATTTCTATAACCTTACCTCCTTCCAGGGGTGAGCATGATCATAGCATCCCTCTCCTTCCGAGTATTCAACCCCCCAATGTATGTCCCTACAAATATCCCTTTTCTCACAAAAATGAAATAGAAAATATGGTACAGTAATTATTGGAGGCGGGGGTAATTCACCCTAGTACTAGCCCATATTCTTCACCAGTGGTGATGGTTTTAAAGAAAGAAGGTACTTGGCGCATGTGCCCTTATTTTTTTTCCCTGAATAAATTGACCATCAAAGATACATTTCCTATTCCTGTCATTGATGATTTTCTAGATGAACTACAAGGTGCCTTTGTATTCACCAAATTAGACCTTCTCTTTGGTTATCACCAAATCGAGATGAAGGAGGCAGATATTCTAAATATTTCTTTCATAACTCATGAGGGACATTATGAGTTCTTGGTCATGCATTTTGGCCTTTGCAATGCTCCATCCACCTTCCAAAGTCTCATGAATAAACTATTGAAACCTTACCTTTGTAACTTTGTCTTGGTATTCTTTGATGACATCCTCATTTATAGCTGCACCTGGGATAACCATCTTCTTCATGTGGAAAAATTCCTTCAATTGTTGCAGGAAAACCAATTGTTTGTCAAAAATACCAAACATTCATTTGGTGCCAACAAAGTGGAATACTTGGGGAACATTGTCAACCTAGATGGGGTAAAAGTGGACCCCAAAGAGATACAATCTATCCAAGAATGGATGTGACCAATGACCTTAAATATCCTAAGGGGTTTTCTTGGTCTCACGGGCTATTACAGGAAATGTTTCAACCATTATGAAAAAATTGCTAAGCCCTTGACTAACCTCCTTAAGAAGAATGCATTTCATTGGACACCTTCTATTGAGAAAGACTTCACAGAGTTAAAGAGGTTCATGTACACTACCCTTTTCCTTGTATCTCCTAACTTCAAAAAAACATTTGTGGTGGAATTAGATGCTTCAGGCATGGGTATAAGTGTAGGGTTTACCCAAGATGATCGACCCTTGGCATTTACTATCCAAGTGTTGAGTGGTCACAATCTGGTTTGATCTATGTATGAAAAATAAATTATGGTAATTCTCCATGTGGTGCACACCTAGCGACCATATCTCTTAGGATGCCATTTTCAGATAAAAACAAATCACCACAGCCTGAAATATTTTTTGGAGTAGCGACTATCATCCCCAGAACAAAATAAGTGGCTGACAAAAATGTTGGGTTATGATTATGAAATAATATACAAAAAGGGAAAAGATAACATAGTATCATATGCATTGTCAAGACAACCTGAGGAGGATGACTCCCTCTTTGTTTTATCCTTACCAGTCCCTGATTGGATTGAAGAAGTGCACCAAGAGTGGCTAACACACCAGACTACCTCCAAATTAATTCAGCCTCTTCAGGAGGACCATAATCCTCAAATTGGATACACTTGGTAGGATAATATTCTTCGATATAAGGATCACCTAGTTCTCTCACCCTTCTCAACACTCAAGTCCAGGATCTTAATTGAGTTGCACTCCTCAGCTATAGCAGGTCATTTGGGCTTCCAAAATACATATGCTCATGTTTGTCAATATTTTGTTTTGGAAGGAATGAAGAAGGATATACTTCAATTTTTCATAGAATGTGAGGTGTGCCAACGTAATAATGGTGAAACGGTCAAGTCTCCAGGCATCCTACATCCCTTACCCATTCAATCTTCTTTACGGACAAAAATATCCATGGATTTTATAGTGGGTCTTCCTAAAGTTGGGAAAAAGTCTTTCATCATGGTGGTGGTTGATCGCCTCTCCAAGTATGCTCATTTTTGTCCCTTACCTCACCCTTTCACACTGGCACTCATAGCACAAGTATTCGTTGATCATATTTTCAAGATACATGGCATGCCAACCTCTATTTTCTATGATTGTGACCCAACTTTCACCAGCACATTTTGGAAAGAGATGTTTAAATTGCAAGGCACCCAAATGAACATGAGCACAACTTATCACCCCTAGTCTGACAATGAAATGGAAGTAGTCAACAAATGTTTGGAAACCTACTTGTGTTGTTTTGCTTCAGAAAACCAACACCAATGTGTGCAGTGGCTTCCCTTGGAAGAATGGTTGTACAATACTTCCTATTATAAGGCCACTAAAATGATCCCATATGAAGTGATGTATGGCCAAAGGCCACCGACAATCACTACCTATTTTCCTGGCACATCCAAGGTCCAATCTATTGATACAATGTTGCAATGTCATACAACCACTCTAATATCTATGAAGGATAACCTCCACATGGCCCAAAATTGCATGAAGCAACATGTATACCAACATCATTCAAAAAGGGTTTTTCAAGAATTTGATTAGGTGTTTCTCACACTCCAACCTTACAAGAAAACATCTCTCAAAGCTCAGGGGCATCACAAATTGGCACGTAATTTTTATGGACCCTACCAGATCATCAAGCATATTGGTTCTGTGGCTTACAAATTGGCCATTCCTTCTACTTCCAAAATCCATTCAGAGTTCCATGTTTCTTGTCTGAATAAAGTAGTGGGATAGAATTACAGAGTCCAAACCATCCTATTGCAATTAGATGACGAAGGTTCCCTGTGGCTCCAACTAGAAGAAGTACTCAATAACCGTGAAAGTCATTTGTCTGGCTGCACTATCAAGGAAGTGTTGATCAAGTGGAAGGACACAACACCAAAGGAGGCAACCTGGGAACCCGCGACCATACTTCATCAGTTTCCGCACCTGCAACCTTGAGTACAAGGATGCTTTTAAAGGGGGAGGTCATGTAAGGATATGATCCTAACCCATATCCATGGGTCATTGGTTAGTAGGATATGTTTTCTATTTAATAAATGCTGACATTATTTAATAAGTCCTAATAAATAAAGAAGAATAATTCAATCTAAGAAGACCTAATAGAAGCTTCCACTTCTAGAAATATATTCTTCTATAAGTTTTATTAGAAGGTAGAATTAGTATAAATAAGAGTAGGAGGAATTGGATATCTTTTCTTGGATATTATTGCAATAGATATTTTCTCTGCTAGAGGTTTCCCCCTCGAAGATGAAAGTGAACATTGCTATCATAATAAAGTTTCTCTTCGTGGTGATTATTCCAGTGTTATTTTGGTGTTCTTATGATATTTTTTTGCATATATCATTATTATTCTGTCATTTCTTACTATATATTTTTTGTTCTGCATAATATATTGTATCAGGAATATTGCATGTGCCCTCCAACATGGAATTCCAATGAGGCATGATGACTCAAAAAGATGTCACAGAATTCCTTTGGCACCTATCCATTATAGGAAAACATGTGTGTCTGACAGATTGGATGAGTGTCGATTGTGTCGATCAATGGTTCATATCTCTACGGGTTTCTAAACTACTTGATCTTCAGTTGAATTGGGAACTTTTCTTCAGAATATAAAATGTGTTCGTAGAAATTCCTTAACAAACTTTCCGAAGTTTCTTTCCTGATAGATGCAACATCTGAGATATGAGCGATCCTACAACCTACATTCACTTTAGGATTGGAAATGCACGATGGTTAGTGAATCAGACTAACCTTGTCGGAAACACCAAAATTACCTTTCTAGCTTTATGAATGGATCCTTTGAAAGATTCCTTCCTGAAGGATACCACAACAATGATTACATTAATCTGAGGAATCATGATCATTTTATCCTCAAAATAGCGTAAAGGTTAGTCGATCGAGCTAACCACTTTGGGATCATGAAATCACTAATAGGATTTCCAATCAGAAATTTCCTATGGCTTATCCCCAATGGATCTGATAGACAAGAGTTATCATGATCAATGATCCTTGATCCCTCTCAAAATTTAAGGATATCGACCTTTAATGACCCCCTCTAGTCCCAAGCTTAACAACAAGGTTACACCTATCCCTTTTCTCTCCTTCTAGTAAGGGTTTCGTCAATGTTGTAGAATGGAGGAAATTGATATATTTACATCTCTATTTTACAAATTTCCTTCGTCCACTTGACATGACCCTTCAAGTTGAACTCGATCCTTACCAGTTCTTAGGATACATAAAAAATTCAGGGAAGGCCCTAACTTCCGGAGTGAATGAAATCTTCACTCATTCCATGCCATAACTTGGAGATCTGAACATGGAATTACAATTTAATGGAATATTCATTCAAAGAAAATATAACAAGCATGGAATGAACCAATTTGTATAGGAACTTTTCTACACAGTCATTCAGTTCATTTTCTCGCAGATTTTTTCTTTATTCATACATCCTCATGAGGAACATAAAGCCCACATAATTCATAAAATGAAAAATTCGTTGGATAGACAAAGAATAATTTAGTAAATATATTTGTTCAAGGTTGTCGGTCAGAACAATAGACTAAGGGTGCACACTTTTCCACCAAACTGTAGGCTTTGTTGTACATAGGTTTTCTATAGTAGGCCACCCTCATGATAGACCATGATACCACCACAAAAAACTCAGGTTTATCTCATCAAAAATTTAGGCAAGTGAAGGCCACTCTCCTTCACATGTAACTGATAATAGAAAATCCCTTCACCTTCCGAACCCAAGGCCTCCACGAATCTCTCAGATGCCTTCTCCTCTGGATTTAATTGCAAAAGGAGGTCCCTTCACTACCTCTACAGTCCCTTAGTTCCATCCCCTCTTGGTGCCACTTACTTGCCTAGAAGGAATCCAATTCACATCCCTCTATGCTTGGGTCACATCATCTACTTGAAATTCACAGTAGCTCACTTTCTATTACTCGTTGTTTTTGCTTTTTCTCTTCATGGGTTCCTCCCCAGTTTTATGCATATGCTTTGAAGGTTCCCAATTTTCCTTGTTTCTTCTGTCAGAGGAATTTGTGCGTAAACCCAAAAAATGTGGCGGTACTTGGTTGTACCTCACGCTGACGATATTCAATTGTCTATCATTTCCCCCAACCTCCTTACATATTCCCACTTGTGGTATCATGGCCAGTACCAGATATCCCCCCCTCTTAGTGAGTTGTTAGGCAAGTTTTTCATTAAACAACCTACAATTACACTATTTGTTTGTTCCATTATTTAAAGTCATAAACATAAATATAGATTGGGGGAAAATGATGTGTTACAGAAAGCATGGAATACGTAAATTCCATTGGACTTGATACAACTCAGAAGAAACAAAGACGTAGCTATAATATGCAATGTAGGAGGCACATTTTCAACCATTTGTAATTTTGGAGATTCCATTATGAGAGTTGGAGTTCCTAGAGCCAAAGTTGTGATACTTCCTGTCTAACCTTGTGTTGGAGCCATGGAGGGAAGTGATACATCCTGATGGTTTGCAGTGCAGAGAATGAGGTACACTTCCTTGGTTTGTGCAGTTTGAGGGGAATGAAATACTATTGGTTGGAATTGTTGTGGGAATCAACAAATTATGAAATATGTTGGGGCTTGTAATATCCCCAAGTGACAACTATATATACAACTGTATACCTTTTTATATAGGCTGTTGAGCTAGGTTTTGTTGGGACTGAGTGCCTTGTGTGTATAAATGTTTAGGTCAGGGTGCCTATGATATATGCGGCTAATGAACTTGTAATATGTGGTCAGTGAGCCAATATTTTTATTTTGCAATCACACTACCATAATTAATAAAATATATCATTTTTATAGGCCTTAGGATGAAAAGAGTATGGGGTGGATAAGACTTGACAAGAAGGAAAGGGTACTAAGGGAATTATGAAAGGGATTTAAGCTAGATAGATAAGCCAAGGAATATAATAATATATTCCTAAAAAAATTTAAGCCTAAGTTTATGTTATGCTTATGTTTTATCCTAAGTGCTTGGAGGTGGGATGAGTTCCCAAGAGAAAGAAAGTGGTTACTCTTGTGCCACTTGTCATGTTGTTTACATACATACTTAAGCCTTAGTCTTAAGGTGTTAAGGGGGGATTGTTCATTCAGGGGAATGATTGTTGGTTTGGGAGTGGGATTGTAAATCCTTGGTGATTTGGGTGTGAAGAATCAGGTTTTCAAGACTCTAACCCTGTAAATCCTAGGTGGTTTGGGTTTGAACAAGTAGGTTTCCGAGCCCGTGAATCATTTCTCCTCGAGTGAGAGAATTGTTCATAATAGGTTTCCCTATGTGTTGGCCTAGTGGGTGCCCATAAATCTTTGAGAGCAGACTTGCGTTCCACATAACCTAAATCCTTGAGAGTAGCCTTATGTTTCTAGTGCCACAGGGCTTTGAGAATTCCTGGCCAACCTGTAGTTGAATCCCTAGAAGGGAAGTGGTACAACTGAGAGAATGTGGAGTAGAGAATGGGTACACTTACTTGAGTGAGACATGTTGAGGGGAATGAGAGGTTGTAAGGTGAAAATACTACTAGATTCAGTACCATTGGCCTTGTCTACGATGATGTGCTATTATACCTTAGTTGAGATTTGCGAGAATTCATTTTCCCTGGTGGATTCATAGCGCTAGCTCGGGGGTGAATTGTTGTTGAAAGTGTTGAACATTAGTGTCTACATCTGGGAGGAATGTCAAAGGTTTGCAACCAGTTGGTGCTTCATTTAAAGATAAGTGTCATGTCTTGAATGTTTAATTTCTTGAATAACATGTTATACTTCCATGATGTTTAGTGATTTAGTTTGCATCTTTCATTGATGAATGCTTGACATGTTTTATTATTCTTGCACATGAATTTTGCATGGTTTGTTTACTTGTTGGACCACATAATTGTATTGTATGAAGGGAATATTGTACAACAGTGTTTATAGATCTCAATGAGATTGGTGGAGTAATATACCATCGTATAATTTTGAGGTAGTGTGCCTCATCTTGGTGGCTGAGGATTCTACATTGTGGTATCAGAGGGAAATGTTTGTGTGGTGTGGCTCAGGATGGGCCTAGGGACATTACATTGTGCTATTAGAGCCATGTTTACAACACTAGGGGATGTATGGGTCAAGAACCAGGTAGAAGATGAGATTTATCTAAGTCTTAATGTTATGGTGAAGTTGGGTGTAAATGGAAAAAATTCCAATTTTCGAAGTTCAATGTAGTGAGAAAATTGACTTGGGTGTGTAAAATTGTGGGTGTAGAGGTCGATTTGTCTACATATGGCCTGAATTGGCTATGGAAATCTAAGTTACAAATCTTCCATGGTGGTCGAGGTAGATATTCTCAAATTTTGGTCGTTTTTGAAATATTTGAAAATCTGAAATCATGGAAAATTTGGGGATTTTTCATACAAATGACATCAGGATGACTTGGGGGTGATAGGTGGAAATCACAAGATAGGTGGAATTCCATTGAAGGGGAATGTTAGACCTCCTATTTCAAAACATCATAGCCCGAGACCTAAGGTTCAGATGGTAGAACCTAGATAATAATCTAACTATTGATATAGTTGTGCGAAGATATGGTTGTGTGCAGACATAGTTATGCGAAGATATAGCTTTGTGGGGATATAGTTGTGCAGAGGAAATAGAAGTGTGTGTAGGGATATTAGAATCTTTGCACAATAAAACCTCATAAAATTTGGAAAATAAACTAAGTGTGCAGGTATGGAAATAGTTCATGTGCAGAGGTATGAGGTGGTTGAGCCTTCTATCCAGCATGGAAAATGGGTGATATTAGGGAAGTTGTGGAGCAAGATAGAAGGCTCAAATGAACAAATCAGTTCACATGAGACATGTCATGTCAACAGGGTCCCACATCATCTTGTTGAGTCATCATGGCTCATTATCATGCCACATCAGGAGCCATGTCAACAAAGGTAGGTGAATCAGAGGATTGTCATGTGGTAGTCGGGTATAGGTGGGACCTGAAGTTGTTAATGATAAAGGTAAAGGTAGAGAGGGATCGATGAAAGGACAAGGAAAAATATTGACCATCCAATGGGTTTCAAGAATTGATCATAACCATATGTTGCAGATCAACAGTTGTGAGGGCTTGTTTAGGAGACTGTCTTTGGAAGGCCTAGTTTGGGAAATCTTTCTAAATGAGTGGACTAGCGAGCATTATCCCGATAGTGTTGCAGGATACAAACCACAGGTAAATGTGTGATCATGTAAAGATGTTCACTAATGGGAAAATTCATGAGTGAAATCATGATATCCTTGTGGTATTGGACCATTTTTTCATTGATGTCAAAGGAATGATCTCAAAGGAACAATGTCTTGTATGCCAAAGGAATTATTTCAAAGGATTGATGTCAAAGAAACAATGTCTTGTCATAGTATATTTATGTAGTGATTGATCGATCATGTATTGTCTTTGATGTAAATGGATTGATGTCAAGTGGAGTCATAGTCATATGATGAGATGCATAAATGAAGATGGATCAATGAGTTGTAGTTGGATTGATGTAAAGATGACTCATTATTGTCTCGTCATGGTTGTACAAATGGATGAACTCCAAAGTGGACCCTTATGGTGAAATCCCTCACAGGAAGACGCTTTGGGGTGAACTCCAATACAAACGGATGAACTCCAAAGTGGTCCCCTTATGGTGAAATCCCTCATGGGAAGATGCTTTGTGGTGAAATCCAAAGTGGTCCCCTTATGGTGAAAGCCCTCACGGGAAGATGCTTTGCGATTGAGTTATCCTAGTAGTATGGTTAGATAACCCATGCTCAATTGTGGAATATTGAAATGAAGATTAGTTAATTTGTCAATGAATCTATCCTAGATGGATAGTGCTTGTCAATCCATTTCTGGTGGTATGTGGAACGTCACATAACTCCTCACGATTTGAAAGTTATGGCCTTACGAAGATGGAGGACCCTCATATGTTGGCTTGAAGCCCCAAAAGGTCAAAAAAGTTAAAGTTCTTGCAAATAAGAGATTATTTAAATAATAAAGTGAAGTGAAAAAATCAAAGACGATTATTTAAATAATAAATTCAAGTGACAAAGTCAAGGAGGATTATTTAAATAATAAAGTGACAAAGTCAAAGAGGATTATTTAAATATTAAAGTGAAGTGACAAAATCAAAGAGTATTATTTAAATAATAAAGTGAAGTGACAAATTCGAGGATTATTTAAATAATAAAGTGAAGTGACAAAATCA
>ML778467.1:765646-806804 GCA_009831015.1 Picea engelmannii
TATTTAAATAATAAAGTGAAGTGACAAAGTCAAGGAGGATTATTTAAATAATAAAGTGACAAAGTCAAAG
Organism: Picea engelmannii; assembly: GCA_009831015.1. Lineage (NCBI taxonomy): Eukaryota > Viridiplantae > Streptophyta > Pinopsida > Pinales > Pinaceae > Picea > Picea engelmannii. The sequence goes on from ML778467.1 coordinate 765,717, forward strand.
AGGATTATTTAAATATTAAAGTGAAGTGACAAAATCAAAGAGGATTATTTAAATAATAAAGTGAAGTGACAAATTCGAGGATTATTTAAATAATAAAGTGAAGTGACAAAATCAAAGAGGATTATTTAAATAATGAAGTGAAGTGACAAAGTCAAGGAGGATTATTTAAATAATAAAGTAAATGGAGAACTTTCTAATTATGGAAAGTGGGTATAAGAAGGTTAACCCTAAAATGAGGAAAATGGGTTAAGTGGTAAAGTGGCTATTGGACACATGGACAAGTGGCAAATTGGGAAAAGTTGGACATAGGTGACTATGTGGACAAAGTGGCCTAAAAGATGCTTCTAAAGAAGCTACTCGGAGAGTATAAATAAGAAGCAAAGGTCTCTTGTGAAAATCATCTCTCGAACCTAGCTTGAAGAGCATAGCAAGGGGTTGAAGGAAGGTAGAGCGCGTACAGTTGGATGAAGTCAGGGAGACTTGAGTGTGAGCTGATGCCAGGTTCTTGAAGTCTGAAGTAAGTTCTAGATCTGCATTCCATGGGCTCAGATCTGCCATAGAAACTCTGGTATGGTTACATAGTTGTCTTGATGGATATTCTTGCTTATTGTATGGTGAATTATTAAGGAATTCTTGGTATGGTTGTTGTGATATGGTTATGTTGGTTGATTGATAGAGTGAGCATCACTCTTATGATTCAAAACCGATATGATTTCCATAGTATATTGGTTGCTTATGCATGACTAAGTAGCATTCATATTGTATGGTTGAGGAGAATGAGTAAGATGTGAGAGAGCATAGATGTGTTATGATTGGTTATGGTTCAGATGGGACAATGAAAGAAAAAAGTAGATGTGAATGAAGGCTACAAAAGGATCTAAGTTTTTCATAGAGATAAAACCCTAAGGCATATGCAGGTTGTAGTACATACATGTGCTACACTACTGACAGGTCACGAACCTGTTGATAGATTGGTATCTGTTGAGGATTGATTCCTCTACTCAGTTGGTGTTGAGTTGTGTAAGTTGAGTCTTGCATTGTAGAGATGGTTCTATTGTGGAGTTGTAACTCTACTCAGCTGTTACTGATAACCCAAGGATTGTAGTCTGTAATAAAAATAAAATTGTACATACATCTTATGTTCTTTGTGTTCCTTGTGGTGATGAATTATTGATGATATATGTTGTTGTTATATGTTGTTGATATGTGTTCACATACAACTCATTATAAATGATAGTAATGAGTGTTGAGTAATTGGTTATTTCTAGCTAATAAGTTTTGTGAAGGGAAGTTTGAAAAATATCCCTACATTGATTCACCCCCCCCTCTCAATGTGGTCAGTGTGTCCAACAATTGGTATCAAAGAGAGCCTTCACTATAAGCCTTAGCAAGCTTGGAGGAGGTCCATGGACACACAAATGGATGATGAAGTTCCAATCCTTGATGAGGAAAACCATTCTACATGGAGAATAGAAATGAATGTGCATTTGAAGGAAATAGGAGCGAATGTTTGGAAAGAAGCTATTAGTGGATCAATTCCATTGAAGAACAAGTCAAATTTTGCAACTCAAAGGGAAGAGAATAAGAATGATGCATTGTCTCTCAATACCATTCTTAGTGGACTCTCAAGTTCTATCAAAGAGAGTATGGGAAAATGCACTTACGCCAAGGATCTATGGCTAAAGCTAGAGGAGACATACCAAAGAAAAAAGGAAGACCTTAAAGAAAACTCCATCAAGAACAATGAAGGTAAAGAATCTCCAAAATCCTCTATTTGCAATGATTCCAAATGTGATTATGTTGGAAAAAAAGAATACCTTGAAGACAATTCTATCAAGATCAATGAAGGTAAAGAATCTCCAAAAATCCCTGATTGCAATATTTCAAAATGTGATGATGTTGAATATTTCTCTACAAGTGAAGAAGAAAATCTAGAGATAGTATTTGTAGAATTAAATGATAGTTATCTCCTGGAAGAAGTAGAATAAGAACTATCAGAGCTTAAAAGGAAAGTTGAATGGGGTCTATTTGAATACAACTATGACCATTGTTACATAGAATATAACTATCTTTCTAACAACACTAAAAGGTTTCTTAAAAATAATCAAAGGCATATCTTGAAGTTAAAGGAAATGCTCAAAGAACAAGAAGAAAGTAAAAAGACTCAATTAGAAGAAAAAGAAGAAGAGATCAACAGACTAAAGAATGAAATAGAATAGAATAAGAAGCTAGATGATGAGATTAGAAAAAGTCTTGAAGTCAATGTCCATCTCAAGACCCAAATTGAAGAAGCCAAAAGGGTAAAGGAATTACTAAAGAATCAAATAAATGAAAAGGAACAATCATGTCATAAGTTGGAATCTTAAGTTGTTTATCTTAGAAAGAAAGTAGAGAAGTCAAACAATTTCTTGAATAGCTCAACAATATTGAATGAGATCTTGGATAGTCAAAGATCACCAAATGATAAATCAGGTCTTGGATACAAGAAAGAAGCTACACATGTTGAAGCAAGAACTTCAAAGAAGCATGAGGCAAGTCCCTCACTCTCAAAGGATGGAAATAATGTTGCAATTCAATCATCTACACAAGGCAAGGAAAGTTTAAAAAGAACAAAGCAAGGAAGACATCAAGAAGCCATCTTTACACCTCAAGGAAGAGAGACACCTTCAAGATGGACACCAAAGAAAATGTATGAAATTTTTTTTCATGGTCAAAGTTACTCATGTAATGAATATGGTCACAAAGCTTTGGAATGCAGATATTATGCAAGGAAAGATAGTGAAATATTTCATAACACCCTAAGGTGTTGGAGATGTAATCAATTAGGACATATTTCTGCTCATTATCACACCATGAGATGCTACAGTTTTAGTGGATTTGGCCACAAATCCTAGGATTTCTGGAACACAAGAAGAAATTCCATGATGAGGAGTTCATATAGCATGACTAGAAGAAGGCATGAAGTTAGGAAGGAAGACATTTTTGAAAATATGGAAGCTCAAAGCTCAAGTTCTGAAAAGCTAGGACACCTTCAGAAGTGAGTGAAGAAAATTGAACAATCATAACAGAATGCTAGCCTTAAGGGAAGCTCAATTTTGTCACCTTCAGAAGAATACACGAGTTACAATGGTAACAATCACGTACATATGCAAGATACATATGAATAGCTCACATACATACACAAAATGTCTGTGTACCAGACCACATATATGTGGTAAAAATCCTTGGGAAAAGGGATATGCATATGAGTTGCAGCATGGTATGATGGTATAACTCTGTGTTGCAGGGTCTGGCATGGTGTTTTACAGGGTCTGACATGTTTGTTGTGGGTTTTCATGATTACATGTTGCCATACATAATTGTTGTATCTATGGTGGGGATATATGGTTGAGTGTTGAAATACTATCTTAAATGCATGATTGGTGTTGACCCTTGACCAGGTTTTGTGGAAACGTTGGTCATGTTTGACCAATTTTGGGACTTCGATAGACTGGTCGAAGATGAAGCACTAGGCGAAGCGGAGATCTCAGGATCTCACCCCCTTTTGCGAGATTTTTGGGTTTAGGTTTTATGTAACGAGTATGGGATGTCATCCCATGGGTTTACCCATGGTTAGACCTCTTTTGTAATGTATAAATAAGTAGCTAGGTGTTGTGAGAAGTAGTGACTAGATCTAGTAGATCAGAGGTATGCGATGCTAAGTGTTGTCTTGTGATAAGTGCAAGTGATGTAAACGGTTGGATCTATGTGATTGAGTTAGCTCTATGCATATTGTGTATTGAGAACTTGCAGGGCTAAGTGAAAGTGATTGTAAGAAAGGCTATGTGTTGTGCCAAGCTCGAGGAAGGAGGATCTAGCGAGGTGCGCACAGATCTCCTGTCCTATGTGGAGTTGGTTTTGATTCTCTTTGCATGTAAGGAGATTGACAGAAGATAATAAAGAAGATGAAGAGTTGGTGGACATAGCCCCGCGTTGGGGGTGAACCATGTATATCCTGTGTTATGGTTGCTTTGTGTGATTGATGTGATTTATGCTTAGTGTTGTCAATGCATGTTAGATGCATCGATATAGTATCTTAGTGCTTAGTAATGTGAATGAATGCCAGATATGTTCTATTTATATGTGCTAAGGGCTTGGATGTGTTAGATCTTATTGAATATGGCATTGTTATGTAATTAGGGTTTTACCTGCGATGTGAATAAGGGTTAAATGCTAATGGATGTTAACTGTTAAGTGCTCTATTAAGTACTGTGATCATAGATCTATGTCCCAACTAGGTTGTAGACACTTGATTCCTGCAACCCCCCCTGCCTCTACCTCAGGTGATACTTCATATGCTTCGCAGGTGTTACCGAAAGGGCCGGTATTTAGGGTTTTGTTGGTGCATTGTTGAAGCGTTGAACCCTGGGTCTGCCCCTATGCCAAAAAATGGTTCCGTTGTCGGGACCTGAAACTGTGATTGTTGGGAACTAAAGAAAAGAGAAAGCTCTGTGCGTATATCTATTGTTGTAATGCACAGTATTCTACTTGACATGTGGAGCTCTATGCTAAGAAGAGAAGGTTGATCTAAAGAAAAGAGGTAAGATCTTAAGTCTTTGTTCTCTGATAAATGTAAGATAAGTGAAATGTTTTGCTTCAAAAGAATGGATCTAGGTATGTTTAATAGATTTCATCCTAGTTTGAAAACTAGGGCACAACTCAAAGAAAGGAGATATGATATGAATAGATCTAATAGAAATAGTGAAAGATATGTTATTCCTATGCATAGAAAGAATTGTTGGACTAACAAGTGGATACAGGATCCTAGAAATAATTTTTTGCAGGTCCATCACTATGATCCCAGTGCCCAGTACAGGAAATGTTGGGGATCGTTTAAGAGAAAGAGAGGATTGACTCTTTGTTATAGTTGTAGAAGACCGAGACATCTTGCTAAGGAATGCCCTCTTAGAGGTCCTATTTTCCTTTTTTATAAATCTATTGGACATGAAGTTTTGGATTTCCCTAGAATGATTGCTAAAGTTGAGAAGATGAACACGAGACAAGAAAACCTTGAGGAAGGTCAAGAGACTAAGAACATGCTAAAGAACCAGAAATAATCAGAGGCTATATTATTGCAGACGAAAGAAACACTGAGTGATCACAGAGACATCAGTTTATCAGAGATCTTAAATGAGAAAGAGTGCATAGAAACAAGAATAGGAGACTTCGACATAGACCGTGTATTGGATGCAGAAACACAGGTGAACATTATGACAGAAAGTACTTGGGAAATATTAGGAAAGCCTACTATGGTTCCTTCACTGGGAGGGATAGGATTATTTAAAGGAAATATAATAACCCTACGTGGAATACTTGCCCATGTACCTATGATTTCTCATAGAGCATCGACAAAAAAAGAATTCGAGGTCATTAATTTTTTTGAGAACAACGCCCCCTTTGCTCTTTTGCTAGGAAAGACCTGGGTTGAGAAAGATCAGATCCAAAGGAAAGAATAAGAGGAAGCTCTAGAACCAAAAAAGAAAGAATTAAGGGATTTCATGGCTAGGAGAATAGTGTGCTTAATAGAAGAACAAGAGGACAATTCGAAGGAATTGAGGGCCAACGACCTAGTTGTCGAAGTTGAAAGAATGCAAAAAGACTTAGAGAACTTATACATACAGGAGAGTAGAGCATCTACTCCAGAAACAGTAAGAGAAGAAGTATTACCCTCAAACCATGTGAAAGACCCTCAGTTGTGCGAAGTTACTATGCCAAGAGGAGATAAGAACAAAAATGGAAAGAGGAATTCAGAGACGTAGATCACAGGAAAGAAAGATAGAAAGCTCAGTAAGAAGAAAGCAAAGCTAGAAAAATTGCAAGAGGTTCCAGAGAGGACTTCATAGAAGGAAGACTTGCAAAACTTGAACCTCGCTGGAATCGTAAAACAATGCAGATTGACACTTCGCCATGGCGGAGTGATATGACCATTGGAGGCATCTTGACCATTAGAACGATGCTCTAGAACGGCTAGAAACACAGTTATTGACAGAACATCCACTAATGGACCGTTGAGACCGCGCCATAATGGATGGAATTGCATTGATTGAGGCGTTCCTACCAGTTGGAAGAACCCATTACGATGTTATCTATTTAACCCGTCGAATGTCTTACTGTGGAAATTTTTTCCAATTGTGATTATTCGAACCCACAAAGAGCTGACTATTATCGTACAGTGCTTATTGAGACCTCGCCATCCATTCTTCTACCTCAATTATTTTTTCACTGACCCAAGATATAAGATCTCGAGCGTGTATGTTGGGTGACTTTAGCACAATAGAGAAATCCATCGAAGATATTCTCATAGACATCACGGCTGAGAAGGTCATGTCTGCAGGAGAACAAGCTTCTTCGACAAGAGTGCAAGCATCGCCATCTACTACACATCGATCTGGGCCCTCCTGAACTACAACAGAGAAACGAACCAAGAATACTAATGACTTGGTGAATGCAAATCTCATCCCATCTATCCTGCCCGACTACATCCTGCCTCTAGTTGGCGTGGTGAGTTGTGACAGCGTCCTAAGGGACTTCAAATACAAAGTGATCATTTTGTACCTCCCGAAGGGGATACACACAGTAGGACTACAGTTGGAGAGGATTCTAACGCTTAATATCAGTGAATTCAACTTGGGAGATCACAAAAACTATGGAATTCTTGCACCACACAAGTATTTGACTAAGACAACGAGGAAGAAGTCCAAGATAATCCCCTAGTTGTGGACCATGGACATCGAAAGATCAACCATCCTTAATGTAATGAAGATCCATGATGGTTACTTATTTTTGGGCAGGCACATCATAGTAGATATTATGTCGATCCACCGGATCACCGGGTTGAGCATGCAAGGACCAGAACAATAGGACTTTTACCCAGGGAAGGTTGCAGATCACGCCCTGGAACAGATAATAAAAGACACATATGATGATGTGGAGAAGGGGAAGCAGGGATATAAGGTAGCCTCCATCCATAATGGTGTAGTGTGCCTAACTTTCCAGTTGATCATTGGGAAGCTCTTCAGGAAGAATAGGCCAACGTAGGTCACTGGGTTTGTCGTCGACCTCGCTGAAAAATGCATTGAAGAGATGCAAATGAACTGGGCGAGCTACCTCATAAAACAGTTAGAGAAAGATTGTTGTGAATCTCAGGATCAGGGATACGAGTTCCATTTTAGTTGGTTGTTGATTCGCATTGCCTTCATTTCTTGGGAGATGCCAGAAGGAGCGACCTTCCCTAGAATTGAATCGTCTGAACCACTAGTTGTGAAGTTCACTACGCTATGGTATTCAAGCGACATGGAAAAACAATGGAATTCAAACGTAGTGTTCCACTCCTATTATATGTATCTAAAGAGGGCCATTGAATCCTCCCCTCACATGAAGTCGAACAAACTTCATAGGTTTAGGCCAATCATGAAGTTCTGCGCAAACAGGCACTTCATCTATATCGTTGTGCACGGAGACGAACACAAAGAAGAGCTCCAATCCTATTACAAACTCACCAAGGAAGATATGGACGAAACAAAAAAGGAATGGCTTATGAAATTCCTCATACTAGTCGAACAGACAAAACTGTCTGACCCCGACCTCATCGCAAGTCCTGTAGTCACTCGCGAAGAATGTGATGCACCCAGCAGTAGCAGGAAGAAAAAAAAGGAAGAGGTACAAGAATTAAGCAGCACATCAAAGGAAACTACACCAGATTCACCTGAAGGAGGAGGAGGTGACGAAGTAGAAAAAGAATAGGATGAAGGGGGAGAAGACAAGCAAAAGCAGCACGAAGTGACATCGCTTAAAGATCCCCTTCCAGAAGAAAAAACATCCAAGAAAATAAAGGGTTCCCCATTGAAACATTCATCGTGGAAGAAGTCAAAAGACAATAAACCTCCATTACACATTGTTCTCATGGTGGATGATATTGACCTCATCATCATCTCTATATCAGATACCTTAGAGGAAATTTTGTAGTGAAGCGAAGCCAAACAGGAGACAATATTTGATAGGATCGAGGCAGATCTCAAAGGGGTATAGTAGGATCTTTATTCGAGCCACACAATGTCTACTGCGTTGTTGTTAGCAAGGGACATAGAAGTAGGAGATGAGCCTGCCCAGCTACGTAGACTCGACCGAGGCTCACCTTCATTGGGTCCATAAGGAAAAGTAGCAGTCCAGAGAGGCATTAAAGCAAGCAAAAGAAGAATCCCTAGAACAACGTTGAAATGCATAGCAAGAGAAAGATGACCTCCAGGTGAAGTTTGCAAAGGATAAAGCGCAGATCCAGAAGGAAAAAGAACAACTTCTCATAGAGCATATGGGATTCAAGGAGGTAGTCACCATAGCACTTCGCTCTGTGTTGGGCCTCGTACAGATAGAAGAAGACACAGTGGATAGCCAAGTAGGGAAGCTCGTTGAAGCCATTCAGCAACTCCAAGCATGAATAGTAGAACTGGAACCACAAGCTGTGCCAAGCACTTCAAAGGAAGTGAGAGATCAGAGAGAAGAACTACCTGGAGCGCAGATGAGAGAATAAAGGAATTGGCCTTGGAATGGAAGAAACTCAGTAGTCGAAGTGCGCAGACCTATGAGAGCCTTAAAGAGGACCCTAAACTAAGGACATTGGAGTCACAGCTCCATGAGTCAAAGAAAAAAGAAGAAACAGTACAATCACAGTTGAAGTCGCTATCAACGGTTGAGAGGATGAAAAGGTCCTAGGAACAATGCACCATTCAGCAACAGGTCCATGCCATCCAGAGTAAAGTCATGGAAGTGACCCATAGGCTCCAACCAGTGCAGGATGAATCTTGCACACTTTTTGAGGAGATTGAAGGACAAGGTGCACAACTAGAGAAAGTAGTCACCATGGTATAACAACGCTTGGAAGGACTGGTGACTGAGAAAGTTATTCAAGAGTTCCCTGAGCAGGAGGCTCTGGCGAAGAAGCAGGTTGAGGAAGCTCGAGCTAAGACCGAGGCCTTCGAGGAAGAGTTACCCAGGTCAGAGTGACTCAGGACGAGTCACATGTGAGTGTTGGGGGCCTATTGGCCCTTAACCAGGTTTTGTGGAAACGCTGGTCATGTTTAACAAATTTTGGGACTTCGACAGGTTGGTCAAAGATGGAGTGCCAGGAGAAGTGGAGATCGCGGGATCTCGGCCCCCTTTGTGGGATTTTTGGATTTAGGGTTTATGTAACGGGTATGGGATGTCGACCCATGGGTTTACCCATGCTTAGGCCTCTTTTGTAATGTATAAATAAGTAGCTAGGTGTTGTGAAAAGTAGTGACTAGATCTAGTAGATCAGAGATATGCGGTGATAAGTGTTGTATTGTGCTAAGTGCAAGTGATGTAAACAGTTGGATCTATGTGATTGAGTTATCTCTATGCATATTGTGTGTTGAGAACTTGCAGGGCTAAGTGCAAGTTATTGTAAGAAAGGCTCTTTGTTGTGCCAAGATCGGGGAAGGAGGATCTGGCTAGGTGTGCGCAGATCTCATGTCCTATGCGGAGTTGGTTTTGATGCTCTGTGCATGTAAGGATATTGACAGAAGATAATAAAGAAGATGAAGAGCTGGTGGACGTATCCCTGTGATGGGGGTGAACCACGTATATCATGTGTTATGGTTGCTTTGTGTGATTGATGTGATTTATGATTAGTGTTGTCATCTTTATGTATGTTAGATGCATCAGATATAGTAGCTTAGTGCTTAGTAATGTGAATGAATGCTAGATCTACTCTATTTCTATGTGCTAAGTGCTTGGATGTGTTAGATTTTGTTGAATAATGTGTTGTTATGTAATTAGGGTTTTACTTGCGTTGTGAATAAGGGTTAAATGCTAATGAATGTTAATTGCTAAGTGCTCTGTTAAGTACTGTGATCACAGATCTGTGTCCCAGCTAGATTGTAGACACTTGAGTCTTGCAACNCTCTACCTCAATTGAGACTTCATCTGCTTCACAGGTGTTGCCAAAAGGGCTAGTAGTTAGGGTTTTTTCGGTGCGTTGTTGAAGCGTTGAACCCTGGGTCTTCCCATGTGCCAACAATTGGTACACGTTTGGTACATTGTTAGAGGCACCTACTAGAAATATGATTGCCACATGTTTTATGGTGGATATGGCATACATGCATGTGGACACATATTGATTGTAGTTCATCTTGTTGTGGTATTGGTGCATGGTTGATGCATGTGCTTGGTACAAGTGGTGATACATGTTTGGTGCACTTGTTGATGCATGGATGATATACTTGAGACACTTCATTGATTAAGATACATGATTGTGGGACTTGGTTCTTGGTAGAGGCATATCATGAGTGATATGACACTAATTTGAGGCACATTGTTGGCATGATTGGTAGAGGCATATGGTTGATGCACTCCATTGATGATATATTATGGCATATGATATGACATTTATGTACATGGGTATTGTGCATGGTTGGCACATGATGTACTTGGTTGATGTTTTTTTCATGATTATCTATTCATTATTGACATATATTTTGCCTCATGATGTATGGTATGGCACGAGTTCGATGCATGGATAGGTCCAAGGATCGTCATAGAAAGAGAATTTTATCTATGTTTCGGTTGAGTAGTATCATTTACAGCAAAAGCATATTGCAGTGGTAGCATATTGTTCATATTGAAAAGAATATAGGTGGAGACATACCCATAGGGGGATTCATTCTTCTTCCCATGATTCCAGGAGGAGAGATATATCAGATGAAAAGATAAATACTTGAAAAAGAGACCTATACTTGGAGAAAGAGAACATAAGCATAGTTCTAGGGGGAGCGATGGTCACAGGGGGAGAATGAGCGATATATCTTCAACATTACATCAGAGTGATATCCCTTGTTCAAAATGGGAGAGATTATTCAGAGGAATATCAAAGGAATTTAGGTAGGGGGATCATCCCCAAGGAGAGTTCAGGAAGGGAGAGAAGCCCCAAGGGGATAATGAACCTTTGCCATTGATGTCAAAGGGGGAGAGATAGTCACATTGATGTGATTGATATGACTATTGATGTAGAGAAATTCCTTGTATACATGTTGCCATCAATGATTGGTTTTGACATCAATGTTTTTATTTCCATCAATGCCAAAGGGGGAGATTGTTGGATCAGGTTGTCATTGATGTCAAAGGAACAATGTCTTCTATACCAAAGGAACAATGTCAAAGGAACAATGTCTTGTCATAGTATATTGATGTAGTGATTGGTGGATCATGTATTGTCTTTGATGTAAATGGATTGATGTCAAGTGGAGTCATATTCATATGATGAGATACATAGATGACGATGGACCAATGAGTTGTAGTTGGATTGATGTAAAGATGACTCATTATTGTCTTGTCATGGTTGTACAAATGGATGAACTCCAAAGTGGTCCCCTTATGGTGAAATCCCTCACGGGAAGACACTTTGTGGTGAACTCCAATACAAATGGATGAACTCCAAAGTGGTCCCCTTATGGTGAAATCCCTCATGGGAAGACGCTTTGCGGTGAACTCCAAAGTGGACCCCTTATGGTGAAAGCTCTGACGGGAAGACGCTTTGCGATTGAGTTATCCTAGTAGTATGGTTATAGAAACAATGCTTAATTGTGGAATAATGAGATGAAGATCAGCGAATTTGTCAGTGACAAAATCAAAGAGGATTATTTAAATAATAAAGCGAAGTGACAAAGTCAAGGAGGATTATTTAAATAATAAAGTGACAAAGTCAAATAGGATTATTTAAATATTAAAGTGAAGTGACAAAATCAAAGAGGATTATTTCAATAATAAAGTGAAGTGACAAAGTCAAGGAGGATTATTTAAATAATAAAGTAGATGGAGAAATTTCTAATTATGGAAAGTGGTTATAAGAAGGTTAACCCTAAAATGAGGAAAATGGGTTAAGTGGTCAAGTGGCTATTGGATACATGGACAAGTGGAAAATTGGGCAAAGTTGGACATAGGTGACTATGTGGACAAAGTGTCCTAGAAGATGTTTCTAAGGAAGCCACTTGGAGAGTATAAATAAGAAGCAAAGGTCTCTTGTCAAAATCATCTCTTGAGCATAGCTTGAAGAGCATAAAAAGGGGTTGAAGGAAGGAAGATCACGTACAGTTGCATGAATTCATGGATACTTGAGTGTGAGTTGATGCCAGGTTCTTCAAGTCTGAAGCAAGTTCCAGATCTGCATTCCATGGGCTCAAATATTCCATAGAAACTCTGGTATGGGTACATAGTTGTCTTGATGGATATTATTGCTTATTGTATGGTGAATGCTTAAGGCATTCTTGGTATGGCTGTTGTGATATGGTTTTGTTGGTTGATTGATAGAGTGAGAAATACTCTTATGATTTAGTACTGATATGATTTCCATAGTACACTCGTTGCTTATACATGGCTAAGAAGCATTCATATTGTATGGTTGAGGAGCATGAGTAAGATGTGGGAAAGCATAGATGTTTTGTGATTGGTTATGGTTCAGATGGGACAATGAAAGACATAAGTAGATGTGACTGAAGTATGCAAAAGGATATGAGTTTTTCATAGAGAGAAAACCCTAAGGAATATGCAGGCTATAGTACATACGCGTGTTTCACTACTGACAGGCCGCGTACCTGTTGAAATATTGGTATCTGTTGAGGATTGATTCCTCTTCTTAGTTGGTGTTGAGTTGTGTAAGTTGAGTCTTGCATTGTAGAGATGGTGCTCTTGTTGAGTTGTAACTCTATTCAGTTGTTGTTGATAACCCAAGGATTGTAGTCCGTAATAAAAAGAAAATTGTACATACATATTGTGTTCTTTGTGTTCCTTGTGGTGATGACTTATTGATGATATATGTTGCTAATATATGTTCACATACAACTGATTATAAATTATAGTAATGAGTGTTGATTAATTGGTCATTTCTAGCTAATAATTTTTGTGAAGGGAAGCTTGAAAAAGACACCTACACTTATTCACCCCCCCCTCTCATTGTGGTTGGTGTGTACAACATGTGGGTCATGGACTTCGGGGAGAATTGATGTGTGTGTGTGTGTAAAGTGTCGTCCTAATGGGAAAATCCAAAATTCACGTGTCTGATGGTTTAGAGAAGGGAACATTATCCAAGGGTACTAGTTAGGACCCCATAGAAGTCAGTGGATTGGTGAGGTTAGTAGCATCGTACAAAACAAGTACACATGGAGGCCATGTAGACCCGATGACATCATCACAAGGAAATACCCCCAGAAATTTTGAAAGGCCATAACTATCAGCTCAAAGCTCAAAATTGAGAAAATGAACAATCAAAGGAAAGCTAAGGAAGAGTAGAATCATTCTATTCACTTAGATCTCAGAGATGGGTAGATATTTCATCAATAAGTAAAAAGAAGGCATTTTGGTGGCCTTCGAGGATTGGAAATAGTGTGTAAATTTCCCAAATTTGTAGTTGTATTTAATCTAACAAATGTTTTTGTTGATTACACATTTTGCAAACTCAAAGCTATAGTTAGATCCATTAAACATGAAGATCAGTGAGATAGAGTATATTCATGAGGATGAAGTCAGTGGATTGAATGTCATCATGGGAGATGATGAGATTGAATCCAATGGGTACAAAGAAGGAAGATAAGGAAGTATTGATCTGGTGGAGATAATAAAAGTCTGAAAAGAGATGTGTTGAGCTATAAAACTAATAATGAGAAACTTATGAAATCTTATTAACAACAAAAAAAATCCACACTAAGTTGTTGCAGAGCTTGGACAATTTATAGAAGAATATGGATAAGGAAGCATATTCAAGGAAGAAAAAATACCACATGTCTCATACCAAGACACTACAAGGAAAACTCCTTGTATCAGAGATTTTTTCATAGGTTTTTAGTGTTACAAGATTTGGAAAAAAATTCAAAAAAACATCTGCTACAACCTACACTATTTGAAGCAGATGTTTTAGTGGAGATTTTAACAAATGTTCCATATAACTAAAAAAAATTGGACATGCAAAGGTTGTAGTGGAGGTCTTTTTTTCATACTTTTATTGTCAAAACGCATTGGTGTGCTCTTAACCAACCTTCCCTGGTGCGTTCATATCAGACAAATGCATCGGTGCACATATAACTGATTCACACCCATTTCAAATTTTTTGTTGTATATAGAGAATTGATGGTCTTATAATTTCTATGCACTGGCTCCCCATTGTTTATGTATGAAGCATCGATGCCTTTTATTTTTTGTACGCCTAGGTTCATTTAAGTTATAGTACACCTCGATGCATTTAAGTTATCATGCACCATGGTGAATTTGAGATAGTGTGCTCTCTGATGCTTGTATAACTTGTACGTACCAATTCATTTGAGATAGATTGCACCTCAGTGCTTGTATAACTAGTACGTATCAGTGCCTGTATTACCATGTGCACCGAAAGGTAGTGAAATTTTCAATATTCGAGGTGAGATGTCGGTGCCATTATTTTTACTAAGCGTTGATGTGTATATTATAATTAAAGAATTGGTGCATACATTATATTTAGAGCCTCGATGTGTATACTAAAATTAAATCACCAGTGTGTACATTATATTTATATCCCTGGTGCGTATTTTAAACATGGGCGCCATAAAATTTTGAAACGATAAATATTATTGTACGCTATGTCATTTACAAAACGTTGTTTTTTTCTTAATAGTTTGCACCGGTGTGTTTTTATAATTAATGGGCACCAATGTGTATGACACCTCAAAACAATGTACTTTCTATATTATGGCACACATTGTCTAGTGAGTTCATAAGAATACTGTGCAATAATATGTATATATGTTAATTTATTGTTTTTTCACAAATTTGCAATTAATCATCTCCAAATCAAATATTTTTTATATAATAATATTTCTTTATATTTTTGTTATTTCATTTTGATATAATGATTGCATTAATGTGTTATACAAAGAATTACACCTCTATTATTTTTGTTGGATGTATGAGCTGACCCGGGTTCTACCTTAGTTCTCCAACAACACCCTAGAAACCATCGACCCCTCTGGTAAACCAGAAGGAAACACTGCACACAAAGCACACAACACAATCTCACTCGAGATGGCTTATGGGTGAATACATGACCCAAGTGTCAGCAATCATGGAATGGATGGAACTCATGGGAATGTTAGGAATATCGATTTACTTACCTTTCTACTTCAACATTCATTGGATCTATTATTTTATCCATTCAATAATATATATCTTAAAGAAAACATCATACTATTCTATTGTGCGCTGTAAATAAAATTCAATAGATTCATGGATTCATTCAATATAAAATAATTTCAAAGAAACACATAAGAGAATCACACACAGAGACACCATATTTTACTGTGGTTCGACCCCCCTGGGCTACGCCCACAAAGATATTTTGTTTCTTATTCTTATTCATCAAAATAGGGCATTGCAGGAATTACATCAAAATTCTATCATACCATGTGAGGCTGAACAATTTTGCCCCAAGCTCCACAACTTGTGACCTAGCCCTTAGATACAATCCTTACATCTCAACACTGACTCCATTTAAGCTCCACAACTCTCAACAAAACTAGTACTGTGACTCAAAATGTATTCAAGACTGAACTCAAAAGGACTTCTCAACATACTCAAAAGATAATAAAATGATACCTTTGTCTTATTTGCCTCATACATCCTCTATTTATATTACAAAAATGGGTAAAAACCCTTACATCATACTCAAAAACCCTAACTCTAAATGGACTCAATATGTCCACATATTAACTCCTTGTGCATGGTTGGTCTTCAATCCAACCATTCCTTGCTTTGACTCTACTCTAATTTTCCTTAATTCTCGGTGTGCTTCTTCCTTTTCCTTCTTGCACATTTCTTTCTCCTCATTCCCTAGTGTGTGTTGCTTCCTTAGTCCATTATGTGTCGTTTGCTACGTTTTATCTCGAACCTTACCCCAAAATTGTTTTCTCCAACACGTCCCCAACACTTACCTATGGCTCATCCCGAGCCACTCAGGAAGTGTGTGCCTCCTACATTGATTTCTCCAATGCCTGGAACTTCTTTGTTAGTACATCCACTTGAGTCTTCGGATGCGCTCTCTTTTGTGCCAGGGTCTCTACCACCTACAATGCTATGTGATCCTTCAACACTTATTTATTTTTTGGGTGTGAGTGTCCTAATATTCCTTTATTTGTCTCCAACTCTGCTATCATTCTCTTTGCTTTCCCACAAAGTGGCTCCAAGTGAGCTTGTCTTGTCTGTTTATCTTCTTGGATCGTCTTCAATTCTTCTTGCTGGTTTTTTATTTCCTGCACGACCTTCATTCTCTCCAAGATAGGCATTTCCTTTTTCCTTTGTTTTAAATATTGAACTGCATCATTCACTTTCTCTTCCCTTTGATCCAACGGTTGGATCCCTTCATATTCTTCCATACTCATCCATATCCACGCAATACTTTCATAGAGTTATGGTGCTTCTTTTACTTCCAGCGCAATGATATGTGTGTGCTATGTTGCATGTTGCTCCCTTTCTGATTTGACTTCTAGAGGGGTAGTTGGTGTTAGCTTCCCAGCCAATTATATTATCTCTTGTTTGTAACCATCCATCGTTTGCATTGTCCTTTGTATCTTTTCTTGCATGCTAAGCTCTTTTGCTAGTGCGATGTATGGAATGTTTTGGAAGATTTCCTCGGGTATTTTCTCTAGTTTCTTTGCGTGTTTTTTTTCTTCATCTAGGTCCAATTGTACCTCTTTGAGAGATATCTATAGTATCACCTTCTCTTCCTTGGTTGTCTCCAATTTTGTTGCATCTGTACTAACCCTTGATTGCACTTCTTGTGCAACACTCATATGCAACTTATATAATGCATTGGTTTGTACCTTGGACAAATCTAAGTCCAACTGTTCTACATCCTTCAAAGGTATTTTTACAGTATCCTCATCTATCTGTAGTATGTTTTGGCTTATATGGAACATCACGCTTCCCACTATTATTGTTTTCACTGTTTCCTTCTCTTCATATATTGGCTCATGTTGCACTGATACTTTCTATTGTTTTGTTCCTTTCTATTGCGTGAGATTATTCGGTATGCTCTCCATAACTTCTTTAACTTCCATTAGTTTTTTCATCAGTTCTTCTGTTTGAGATTATGATACATATCAGGATTCTTCTCCTCTATATTGGACTTTATCTTCTACCAGCTCTACATCACCTTCTATGATTGTGAGCTAAAGGGGATTCTTCTACTCTTTCATCTTCTGCCTCTGTTATCTCATCTGCATTATTGATTTCCTCTTTTCTGTCTATGCACGTTTCTTTACCTTTGGTATGTTTCTAGTCCTTATCTCTTGGGTTGGGATCTCATCTTTCTTTTGTTCTCCTTCGTTTGTTCTTTCTACATGCTCAATTCCTAACAATGAGGCTCTCGATATTGTTTCCTTCTTCATTTCCTTCTTTGTTGTCGTCGCACTTTTTGTGTGATGTGAGGCTTTTCTAGTATTAGCTATTGGGCTACTAGATTTTTGCGTTGTGGAAACTTCTGCTTATTCCTTTCCCTTTTCTCATTTCCTGACAACTACAGGTACCTTTCATTGATATGTCCATTATGCTATTAACAATTGGACTTCTTCTATTGTTATGCAATACTACATCTTTAGCCATGTCTTTTTAGGGTCTCTTCTGGCTTGTGTCCATATATTGTGCATGAATTCCTTGAAGTTGGAAATTCCTTCATTTTATTTCACCACTTCAGGTGAAATCCTCTATGTATCTGCAATTTTCTCCTGCATATCCTATATGTACATGAAAAAAATGCTTGTATTGACCTTCCTCTTCTTAGGATCTGTGTTTTGTTGCAAGGTTTCATATCTTGTTGCGTGACACTTTCCTCTTCTGTTGTAAAATGCTGAGTACTTCAGTTTTTCCCATGCGTCTAAAGATATTAATATAAATAACTAGGAATAGTGCAACTTTGTTCTAGCATCTTGCACATCTCTGTAATATTCTAAGAATAAATTGAGTAGATACAACACCCAACTTAGAATTGTTCCTTTTTCGCACTACGCAACTGTTGTGACCACCCCAACAAGCACCTCTTCTTTGTGACACTTTTTAAGTAGCTTATAGACCATCAACTTCGGTGCAAATCTAGTGGATGGGTCATTGATGTTCTTAACGATCATACCTATGTTACCCCTATCAGTGCCAAATTGAGCCTTGACTTCTTCTACAATGGCCTTCTCATTTATTTTGTCATCAAGATATTGTTGAGGCTTTACCCTGACTGTTGGAACTCCTGTAAGTTTAGAAATTAAGTCAACATCCATGGGGACGAGTCTATCCATCCATAAAAACCCTCCATGTACATGCGCCAAAGGCTATTTTACGCATGAATTTACATCCTCCCCCCTATCGAAGTTAGGTATTTCCAATAATTTCATAATTTCAGAGTTGTACAGTCCTGTAATCCAAAGTTTAGGTTCTATTATTAGGACTCCCAATGTGTTTACCCCTCTTTTCTGCATGTAGATATCATGTGCAAGATCTGGGAATTTTTCTACTTATGTCACATCGTGCTCGGTGTATTTAAACTTGGGAACACATCCCAACATATCTTCGACAACTATGACCGAATATGGAATGTGGGGAACTGACAGCAAAATCTATGTTTGTATGTGCATTGTCATCACTTCTTCCCTTTTCTTCGACGACCATGTTGTTGTTTCTTATTGGGTTCCTTCATCTATATTGTAGGCATCTTCAACCTATGGAGGTTCCTCTACTCTAGGTTTATTTGATTATGTCTTATCACTGTATTCTTGATCCTTTTCAATCTCTGTGTGCATCACTTGTGGGTGTTTTGCACTAGGGTTTGTTGTTGCACTAGGGTTTCACCCTTCATCTTCTTGACTTACTACTTATTCTTCTGGGTTTTTCTCCTCGACCTACGTCGGACTAATTGATTCATTTTATGTTTTCAAAATTTCATCCACATTGACCACCCCATTCGTCTCCTCCATTGATTTCTTATTACTTCTAGTCCTTCGCATGATCTGGCTTGGTGCTTCGAATTTTGGTAGTGACATTGTTCTAATTATGGAAAATTTTGTTGCAAGTTGGTTGGATTCTTCAGACACTTCGCACACGATAAAATTATGTTCATTCTTTCTCTCTTTCTCTCCTTTTCTTAGAAAATCATAGGTGTTTTCCTTTTATGTGCCTTTCTTTCTTTCTCTCCTCTGTCATAAATGCTCTGGCGTGACCTATTTTTTCCGTTCACCATTTTTTCGCTTTTCTGATCATTTTCCGTCCCATCATGTTGTGTTTACTTTTCCCACGTGCATTATCATGATTTTTTTCACACCAATTTACTGTATACTATGCACTGGAATTCTCAACTATATGTCTACCATTTATTCCTCTAATTACTTTGTTTTGGCTTTTTCTCATTTTTCTAATTTTTTCTTTTCTTTTTCTTCTTTTTCTTCCGACTATATACATTATGTACAATTATACTTTATATGCTACACTTGTTGAGGGTTGGTAGGTCGATTGTCCCTCTATATTTTTAGTCAACTACCATTCACCATTCCTTGTATTTCCTTGCCTCTTGTTAGCACTAATATTCTCATGATCAAATTTTGGTCTTAAAAATTCATATTTTTCTTATATAAAGATAATAATGTCTTCTTGGAATATTTTTGTCCATATTAAGGTCATATGAGGGGTTTTAAATTCTAAAACTAATATTTTTAAAATGGCGCTACAGGAAGTTCCTGCAGTTTTCCTATGCAGAAAAAGTGTGGTGGCACTACATAAAGTTCTTGTAGCACAACCTGTTTTTAGGGAAATGACACAGTTTTGGAGGATGATTATGAGACCAACCACCTATTCAACCTATTTAATTGTTTAGGTCAGTTTTATATCAATCACTTAAGATCAGAGGGAAGGAAAACTCATTTTCTAGGTGGAGATTGATTAGTCAAAGACCTATTCTAGTCTAAAATTGTTTCCTAGAAATTAGGGTTTGTTGTCACTATCCAACACTCCTATTTTTTATGAATACCAAATCCTTTAAATTTTGACTCATATATATTTCAAACAACTTGGTACCTGATAAGGAAGGTATAATTCTTGATGGATAATATTTTGGGAACACATCGTCGCGTTGACCTTATTTTTAGCAAGTAGTTACCAGAATTTTTGGAATTTTCTTGTTTTAGTCATCAACTATTAGCATGGATTTCAAGCATATGGTGATCAATATCAGTAAAATGAAAGAATTTTTTCTCAATAATAATCTCATATACAAAAACCTCTTTCATTTTTTACACAAGTTTCATGGTTTGGGAGATTCAAATGAATCTTTACAACTCATTTTTCAGATTCAGAAATTGAGGAGTTTTCTTGTTTTAGTAATTATCTTTGGGAACGGATCCCAGACATATGGAAGGTTATTTTTGAAAAGTGAAAGATTTTTTTATCAATATAATAATCATATACAAAAACCTCTTTCATTTTTTACACATGTGTCATTTTTTGGTATATTCAAATGAATCTTTACAACTCATTTTTCAGATTCAGAAATTCAGAAATTTTCTTGTTTTAGTCATTATCTTTGGGAACATATATTGGGCAGCTGGAAGGTTATTTTTTAAAAGTGAAAGAGTTTGTTTTCAATAGTGGACTCATATACAAAAACCTCTCTTGTATTTTACACAGGTGTCATTTTTTGGGAGAAACAGGTGGATCTATGAGAATCATTTTTCGAGAATTTCGACAATTTATTTTTCCTAAAAATTGCCTAGCCACCTCATCATTTTGAATTTGGGATGGAGGTTCTTGGATCCATTTTTATTGTATATTGAGAATAATGTAATATATTTATAAAAGAGAGGAATGAAAAGAGTGAGAGGAGGAAGGGGGGAGATCCCTATTTTGGCTTTCATTGTAAAACTTTCAAGAGCTAATTTTTGCTTATATTTTCTTATGTAAAGATATCAGTTGCTTATGAAGCCAATGGTTAGTTTGTGTTTCTATTATTTGTTTATCATCTCTTTTAATTCATATTGAACACATTTTTTTGTTGTAAGATACATGATTTAAAATCTATGTTGAGAAGGTTTCTTTATAGGATATATTGCAATCTTTGCCACATAAATGTTTAAGACCTTTGAATCTTATTTGGAAAGGGTTTCTGAGTAATGATCCATTCTTATATTGAGTAAAGGAATTAAAGAACAGGTTTCTCTTTGGTGAATTTATTAGTTTTTGTATTCTTCCATACCATATCAATTATCTTATTTCACTGATCATAGGTTTTATTTACCTGGTTTGTTGCACATAGGAAAGTGGTTTAAATAGCTCAAATCATAAGCGTCATTGAAACCAAATGTGTGATATTTCTACCTTCATAAACTTATTGATCATTTTGAAACAATATGTGCTAGGCTTGACTCAATAGCAGTCTTGACTTGACTTCTAGCACTAACACCTACTAAATCCTTCAATTGCACAACACCTCCATCTATGATAGACTGTATCTCATATATCCCTAGCTAATGCATCTTGAACCTCCCTGGGTGTTGCAAGTATTTACTATCATAGAGCAGAACCATATCTCCTTATTTGAAGTTATTCTTCTTGATATTTCTGTCATGCCAATACTTATCATTTTCTTTATGTACCTCTTGATGGAAACCAACTATAATTCTGTCTTCTTCTAATTCCATAAGTTGAGCCAATCTTTCCTATGTTGCGCCTCTTTTTGTCATGTATGTAATTGTTGCAATACGTAGACTAGGTATCAAATACTCTAAGGGAACTATTGTTTCATGTCCATATACCAACCTAAAAGGTGTTTTCCCTTTTATCTTCTTGCATGTAGTTCTATAATCCCATAGTACTGTTGATACCTTCAAGTCTTAGTCATCCCTTTTTACATTACAAATTTTGTTCAAGTCATTCTCCAATATCTTGTTAAATGCTTCCACTATTCCATTCACCGGAGGATGATATGGAGTGCTCTTTTGATGATGTATCTATGCTTCCACTATTCCATTCACCTGAGGATGATATGGAGTGATCTTTTGATGATGTATCTAAAATTCTTCAAGCATTGTCTGGATTGTAATGTTGATAAAGTGAGTCCCCTGATCACTCATCAATATTCTTGGACACCCAAACCTTGTAACTACATGTTAAAATAAAAAGCGTGTTGTAGTCTTTGCATTGCAATCCTTCACTCTTACTACCTCATCTCATCTGGTCAAGTATTGTTTTGTTGTAATAATATATATAGCCCATGATCTTCTTACTAGTGGATTAATTGGACCTACAAATTTTATTTCCCACTTATCAAACACTTGAAAAGTTACTTGAGGTTTCAATGGAATCTCATCCCTCCTATATGGATTTCCAACCCTCTAACAGACATCACAATTTTGACAGTACTCCTTTGCATCCTTGTGAACTGTTGGCCACCATAATCATACGTGCAATGCCTTCTACGCAGTATTTTTCCCTGCATAGTGTCCTCCCACAATTCCTTCATGTGCTTATGCTAAAATGATAGGCCTTTCATGATCCATAAAACAGCTCCTAAAAATGGTGTTTCTCTAAGTTTGTACAAGTGACCTGCAATCAATTGGTAGTATGCAACTCTAACCACCAAATTTTTCTTCTGTGCAATATTAAATTCCTTAGGGGAAAATATTGTACTAAAAAATTCAATAATGTCAGAAAAATACTCATTATCAATATGTACTGAAAATAATTGTGCATCTGAGAAGTTATCCTCCAAGTTACTTGGTTCTTCTTCATCAGTTATCCTGAACAGATGATCTGGCCCTACATTCAATTTTCTAGGATTCACTACAACTTCAAAGTCAAACTCCTGAAACAAAATTAGCCATATGCAAATTCTTCCCCCCAACACTGGCTTATTGACTAAATATCTAAGAGAAAAATTATTTTTAAACAAATTTGGATGTTTCCCTAACAAATATTAATGTTTGAATTTCTACAAGGCCTACACCATGGTCAATCCTTCTTTTTCTATAGTATTGTAGTTATGTTCTGAATCTGATAACTTCCTTCTTGCAAATTCTATAGGGTGATCTATATCACCTTCTCTTGGATGTGTCAATAATTCTCCTAGTGCTATTGCAGATGCATCCACATGCACGTGAAATTCCTTTTCCCAATCCGGAAACACTAAAATCGGCATTGTCACCATCTTCTCCTTCAAAATATCCAATCTGCTGGTATTCATCATTCCACTAATACTTGGTATCATTTTTCAACAATTTCTCCATTGATGCAGTAATTTGTGCATATCCCCTTATAAAATTCCTGTAATATCCTGTATGACCAAGTGTACTCTTCAACTAGCGAATTGACTTAGGTGGTCATAAGTTTACTATGACAACAATTTTAGAAGGATCAACCAATCGACCATTTTTACACACCACATTCCCTAACAAAATCCCAAAAGGTGCGCTGAAAATGAATTTATTAAAATTCAATGAAATATGACACTATCTACATATGTCTTATTGGACAACTGAGAGGGGGGGTGAATCAGTTGTTACTGTGCTTAAACAATTTTGCCCATTTTATACTCTTTACTGAACACATAATGACAATCACCATGATGTTGGGGAATAAGCAATACAATGTTAAAAATCAATCACACACATGAAATATACAAAGACATATATTTCTTGAGGAAACCCATAAAGGGTAAAAAACCTCTTCTTCTTGATATGATAAGTAATCTTTACATTTTGTACATTATCATACTTATGAGCTCCAACTCATTGTGAGGCTACCACCTCTGTCTTGCAAGCTGCAACTTGCTGAGAGCACCATCTCTCTAGTTTCTCTAGCACCCACTAGAAGGAAGCACCAACTCCCTAAGTGTTCTAGAACCAACTGGATGGAAGCACCAACTTCTAGTTACACAGGCACCAACCTGTATAACAGAGAACAATAGTTCTCCATTGCACCACCCTGCAACCTTGGTTTTTCTGGCTGCAACCAGATGGAAGCTACAACTCCATGTGTTCGAGCACCCACTTGAAACTCCAAGGACAACAATCCTCCCTAGAACCTCCCTACCACCTTGCTTATAAATATTTTCTTCTCATAAATTTATTATAGTGATATAGGATTTATCAATGGCTTACCAGATACATCATTGTTCTGCTACACTACTCTAGTTTGCCTGCATAAGTGTCTTCCTGCTTGCATCTATTGTGATTTATGTTCTTTTTCCTTTTATGATCTGTGCGCCATATGCATACCATGCTCTATCCCCCTTCTGTGCATTTTAGCTGCTACACACAACTTTCTTTTACTCGCATGAATCACACTCAACAATAGCACGAATATCTTCTCTATTCTGCGTTTTTATCCTCTCATTGCACCTTCTGCCTCCTCATGCACAATATCTCTGCACTCTCTTTATAGTGACACCGTTCTCCCCCACAGTTTTTTCATTGTAACTTCTCCTTTCTCTCGCATTGCTTCACCATAGAATCGCCTCCCCACTCATTCTACATGCCTCTCTCACATCAAGTTATCTCTAGTTCATCATGGAAACTCATCATCTTGTCTGGTAGTTCTGTTGCCTGTGAGTTCATCATCAGTGATCGTTATGCTAAGATTCCTTAGCCTCTTTGGCAGTCGAGACTCTTCGTCTCCTCTGGCAGTCACCCTACAGCTCCTCAAATTCTCTGGCAGTTACTGAGAGAACCTCCGCGTGTTCATGTGTTTGGCGCCTTTTCCCTTTCTGAGAGATCTACACAGTGGGCGCTAGCTCTTCTGGATAAGACCCTTCCTATCACATGACCATCGGAGATGACCAAGCGCTTATTCAAAAAGAGCACTTTGAAATTTTTCATTTCGTGAGTTTGATGTGAGTCACTTTGACTCTTCCAACTCCCAATCACAAAATAGAGGCTAGCTACGCTAGCTCTTTCCCCTCACATGACCACCATCGGTGACTACCAACTACACTAATAGGCGCTTCGCAATTTTGTACTTCGGGACATTGTGAACTTCGTGAATTATCTCACCTATATTCTCTGAATTCTCGATCGTCAAATCAGCGAAATCCTCAGGACCATATCTACGGTCCTTGATTCCCTTGCAATCAATGAATCAGATCAATTTCATGACTTCGTGTTTCATGCATTTTCGCAACTCCTTCCTCTGGAATTCCTGATCTACGAAACTCCAAAATGGAGCCTAGCTGCACTAGCTCCTTTACTTCTCTCCCACTGATGTGACCACTAGCTATGACCAGGGGCCAAGCACGAGAGTGCTTCATGATTTCGTGACTTCATAGGCCTTTGTCATGCATGATCAACGATCTACAATCCTCAGTGACCCAACAGCCCAGATCTTACCTTCGAGACTCGAGACTTCATTCTTTGTTGTGATAGATCAATAGTCTAGAACCCTTTGTGATCCAACGGCCCATAACTTTTTCGCGACTTCGCATTTCGGAGATTCTACAGTGAGTTGTCTCCAAAACTCTTGGTACGTGAAACTCTGAAATTGTTTCATATCAGATCAACGGTCGAGATTTATCGGTGATCCAATGGCTATCCTCCACTCTGGGACTTCATCCTTCGAGACTTTGGGGGAGTGTTGATGGTAAAAATCCCAGAGTGATGTAACTCTTGCGTCACTCGATGACATGTCATGAGCCGAGTGGCTGCCACGTGTCAATCAGATTCGTAATATTCATGTACTTTAAACATTGAATCATCTTGACACTTGTCCCTGTATGATTGTGCCATGTGTCCTTGATGACGTAGTCTGCCACCTGTCCTTACTGATGTGGTCTGCCACATTCACCTCCTAGATCTGACGGCCCAGATTAGTCCTCGATCTAATGGCTCAGATCATATCGTGATTTCACATTTCGCGACTTTGGAAAAATAGCTTCCCTTGTTCTCCAGATTCCCGAAATAGTGAAACTCCTCATCTGCTACCACGTGTCCTCCCTGATGATGGATGGTCCTCCTGCTTTCGGTACTTTGTAAGCCTACTTCACCTTCCACTTAAAGGTCATGCACATTCTCCTAGATCCAACGACGGTTGATCCCCCCGCTCAGATCTAATGCCCGAGATTTGTTCTCCATCTACGCGCTCCTCCTACCTGGTATTACGATGTATTTTGAACTATCTCATGCCTTCACTATTGTTGTTCTTCCTTGCTTTCATGTTTTCCATCATTGTTCTTTCCATCAATGACAAGCACACTCTGCCTGTAAACATGCCAACAATCTCCCCCTTTGACATTGATGGCAACCATGAACTGTTGTGCTAATCTATTTGGACCTTAAAATATAGCATCTGGTCTAGACCACTCCTTTTCTCCCCCTTTGACATCAATGTCAAAGAAAACACGCTCCCCCTAAGTTGTTGCAGTACTTGTTGGAGGTATCAAATATTCAACCAACACATACTCCCACTAACAGAATTGACTCTCTTAAGTTGATAATGAGATCACACCCAACTTCTGGCGTAGATATTCAAACTGAGCTTGTGCAAGCGGCTTAGTGAAGATATCAAAAATCTGATCTTTGGATGGAATATAATGCACAGAAACCACAGAGTTGGTTACTTTTTCCCTCAAGATGTGATACTTGATGGGTATATGCCTGGTCTTGGAGTGAAAGACATGATTCTTTGACACAGTAATTTCACTGGTGTTATCACAATGAATTGGGATTGGTGGATTGTATTTTACCTCCAAGTCTGCAAGTGTCTGAATCATCCACAATACTTGGGTACAACAAGTGGAAGCTGCAATGTATTCAACTTCTGTAGTTGATAAGGAAATGGAACCTTGCTTCTTGCTCAACCATGATACAAGAGAATCTCCTAAGAAGAATGCACCTCCACTCATAATTTTTCGTTCATCCAAGCAGTTAGCCCAATCAGCATCTGAATAGACTGATAGTTGAAAATTTTGATTCCTAGGATGCCATAGGCCATAGTCCATTGTTCCTTTCAGGTATCTGAATATCCTTTTGACAATTAACAAATGTATCTATTTAGGTGCGTCCTGATACCTTCCTATGATTCCAACATCATCCATTATGTCTAGATGAGATGTTTTTATGTACAACAGGCTACCTATCATAGACCTATATGAACTCTGATCAACATCAGGTGAGTCATCATCCTTGCTTAACTTACATCTAGTGACCATAGGTGTGTTCATAGGTTTAGAATCTTCCATTTGAAACCTTTTCAACATTTCCCTTAGATATTTTTCTTGAGAGAGAAATATTCCTTCAGACCTCTAAGTAATTTGAAAACCCATAAAAAATAGTAGTTCCCCTATCATAGACATTTCAAACTTAGAATGCATGGTAGAAGCAAACCATTGTACCATTGAGGCATTATTACTACCAAAGATGATGTCATCTATGTAGACCAAGACAATAAGCAAATCATTACCCTCTGTTTTGATATATAAATTGTTGTCAATTGTTCCTCT
This sequence comes from Picea engelmannii, assembly GCA_009831015.1. Classification (NCBI taxonomy): domain Eukaryota; kingdom Viridiplantae; phylum Streptophyta; class Pinopsida; order Pinales; family Pinaceae; genus Picea; species Picea engelmannii. Next base: position 793,249 of record ML778467.1, read on the forward strand.
CTTGAATCCTTTGTCTTGTAGATACGTATCCAGTCTGTGATACCAGGCATGAGGAGCTTATTTTAACCCATATAAGGATTTCTTCGGCTTGAAAAAAAATTGAGGGTTATCTGATAGTTGGAAACCTTCTGGTTGTTCCATATAGACTTCGTCCTTTATATCTCCATTTAGAAAAGATGACTTGACATCATTTGATAGACTTTAAACTGTTTATGACAAGCATAGGCAACAAACATTCTAATTGCTTCCAATCTTGCTACGGGTGCAAATGTTTCATCAAATTCCAGTCCTTCTATTTTAGCATATCCTTTGCAGACCAATATAGCCTTATTTCTTACAATGTTTCCTTGCTCATTCATCTTATTTTTGTAGACCTACTTTGATCCTATTACATTTTTATCTGTTGGCCTAGGATTTCTCAAGTGTCATTCTTTTCAATCTGGTCCAACTCCTCATTCATTGATCTTTATCAATTTTTATCTTTAATGGCCTCATTAAAGTTCTTGGGTTCCACTACAGATATGAGTGCTATATGTGATTGCTCGTTGTCTTTGATTATGTTTCTCTTGGTTTTTACACCTTTGTCTTTCTCACCAATTATCTGACTTGCGGAATGATTTTTTCGAGTAATTCTGGAGGAATGATTTGGTGTTGTCTTTTGATTTGAATATGCCTGAGTATTTTCATCTTCATCTGACTCAGATCCTTCTTGTTTTGATTCTTGGACCTGTTCAGCTTCAACTTCACCTATATCCTCTGTTGTTGATTCAGTATTGTTCACCTCACTTACTGATACTCCTTCATCAACTTTTATGTCAATACAATCAACCAATATATGAAGCCTCTTATTATATCATTTGTATCCTTTGTTTTTTGTAGCATACCCTACGAAGATGCCTTCATCAGCCTTGTCATCATACTTGCCAAGGTTCTCATTAATATTCTTTATGTAGCAATTACTCCCAAAGACTTTGAAGTGTTTGATTGAAGTAGGTCTTCCATACCACAGTTCATAAGGTGTCGTGTCACTGTGTGGTCTGAGGTGGGCTTTGTTAAGAACATGGACTGATGTGTGTATTGCTTCTACCCAGTAGGTTTGACCAATGTTATTCTCATTCATCATTGACCTGGCCATTTGTTGCACGGTTTTGTTTTGCCTCTCAACTACTCCATTTTGATGAGGAGTTCCTGGGATTGTGTATTCTTTATTGATCCCATTTTTATCACAAAATTCCTTAAAATCACTTGACATAAATTATCCTCCTTTGTCTGATCTTACTTCCTTTAACCTCTTACCTATTTGATTCTCAATCAAAAGCCTTAAATATTTTAAATTTCTCAGATGCTTTATCTTTTTCTTTGAGAAAAGAAACCCAAGTAAGTCTGGAGTAATCGTCAATGATCGGCATAAAGTAGTTTTCCTTCCCTGTGCCTTCCTGTCTTGATGGTCCACATAAATCCATATGAATTAATTGGAGTGGTTTCTCTGTTGAGGTAGAGCCCTTGGATTTAAACTTAGTCCTGGTTAGCTTTCCTACTTGGCGGGGTCTACACACAGAGTCTTGTGGCTTTGATATTCTTGGAAGATCTTTTACTGCCTCAAGATTTTTTAGCTTGATTAAGTGGTCAAATTTTAGATGTCCAAGTATCCTATGCCATAACCAGCTTTCATTATGTTTTCTTAGATGACACTCTTCTCTATCTTCTTTCAGCACATATACATTGTTATATGTCTTTATGCCTTTATCCACCACTTGTCCTGAGTTTACAGACTTTATCTTGCAATCCTTGGAAGTGAACACCACTTCACATCCTCTGTCACACATTTGAATTACACTAAGCAAATTATGTTTCAGCCCATCTACAAGCAGAACATCTTCGGATTTTCCTTTTCCATTACTTAAACTCACCATCCCTTTACCCTTGATTTTACCTGGAGCATCATTTCCAAAGGTTACGCTTCCTGATTTGCTTTCACTTAGAGATAGAAACTTACCTTTGTCTCCCGTCATATGTTTGGAGAAACCACTGTCAATATACCAGGGGTTCTTTTGTCTTTTAGCTGACAACACTAGTCCACACTTGTCATTTTCATTCTTCTTCCAAACCTTGACATTTTTAGAAGAAGGATTCAAATCGGGTTCATAGTTCCTTAAGCGATAGTTTGCATCTTTATGTCCATAATTATGGCAGGTGTAACATTCTAGTTCATTGAATAAAGGATCATAATGATTGTTATGCTTAACCTATGTCCTTTTCCCAACCATCACATGATTTTCAGTATGTGGTTGTTTGTTAATTGGTTGTCTCATTCTTTCTTGCAACAGATGTCTATTCCTTGAGTGTCTTGATTTCTCATATCTAAATTTTAAGGAGCAGTTTACAACTTTGTGACCAAAGTTAGAACAGTAAAAACAATATCCATAGAAAAATCCTTTGTACCTAGAAAATGGTTGTCTTCTTTGAGCAGGTCGATTTGTTCAATGTTGATGATTTCTTTGAGCAGAGGGTATATTATTTATTTGTTCTACAATTTCCATTCTGGTACTTCTTCCTTCGCTCTTTCTTGGTGGTTGATTATCTTCCCTTGTTTCTCCATATTTATTGTTGTCAATGCATGTAGATTTGACAAACTTAATGGATTCTTTGTTGCTTGGTTGACCATTATTTGATCCTTCTTCATAACCCAAACCGGTTTTCAAATTTGGATTCCTTTGTTGATTCAGAATGGTGGTTAATCCTTCTGATGCTTTAATGCTTGGAATATTTTGGAGATATAATGCTTTAAACTTATCCATTTCTTTTCTGATTTTTACTACCTCTTCTTCCAAGGCTTCACATCTTGCCTTATTTTCTGATAACTATTGTTTCATAATGTTATATATTTTCTTTGTCTCTTCTAATTCTACTTTCAGCAGGGCAAAGTCTTCATCAGGTTTTTTACTATCTTTCTCGAACACTATCAACAATTGTTTTTTCTTCTTCTTCTTGAGTCTGAGTCTAGCAATTTATTCTAGAGAACTGGTCATTTCTCCTTCCAAGTCAACTACAACTTCTTCATCATCAACATCACTTCCTGTTCTTTTATTATCATAATCCTCTTTGGCCATTAGAACAAAGTCATTAATCTTACCTTCACAAGAAGATCCACTATCTGTGTCTCTTGAAGAGTCATCATTGTTTACACATAAGCTTTGTTTTTTACCAAATCTCTTGAATTTGTACTTCTCTTCACCTTCAGAGTTCTGGTCCTTATTCTTGTGTGGACACTTAGATGCAAAGTGATCTATCCTTCCACGGTTAAAACATTTGAAGGGAAGCTTGCCTTGGTACTTTCCTGATCCTTTCTTTAGTCTTCTCACAATTTTTTCTTCAATTTCATCAAGCTCATAATCCTCATCCTTATCTGTTTTAAATGATGCTTCTTTAGAGGTGGTTTTATCTTCAACTATCCTCATTTCATATGCAGTCAACGTTCCTAAAAGTTTATCAAAAGCCAAGGCTTTTATATCATTAAGTTATTCTATAGCAGAGACCTTCAGGTTGAACCTGTTTGGTAGAGATCTCAAAATCTTTTGAACTAAAGAGGGTTCCTCAATTTTTTCACCAAGTGCTTTCATTGCATTTACTAGTTCTTCAACTCTCAAAAAGTACTTTCCAACAGTTTCATCCTCCTTCATCTTTAGTTGCTGAAACTGAACTCTGTAGGTTTTAATATTGGCATCCTTTACCTTCTCATTACCTTCATAACTGCTAATGAGTTTGTCCCACATTTCGTTGGCAGTTTCTAAGTGCATAACTTTTACGAATTTTGTTTCTGCAAGCCCACTCAAAATAACATTCATAGCCTTAGCATTGAAGCTGAATTCTAGCTTGTCATCCTTATTATCTAGTACAATTGGCTTTACATAACTAGTCTCTAATAGGTTCTCATCCTAACTTTCCAGAAGGAAGAGTTTGTTCCATTGAATAGGGGGGCCTTATTGGTTGAAGTTCCTTCATGGCTTGACATGTTTAATCTTCCTGGTCTGCCTTTAGATAAAAGGAACCAGCTCTGATACCGATTGTTAGACAACTGAGAGGGGGGCTGAATCAGTTGTTACTGTGCTTAAACAATTTTTCCCATTTTATACTCTTTATTGAACACATAATGACAATCACCATGATGTTGGGGAATAAGAAATAGAATGTTAAACATCAATCACACACATGAAATATACAGAGACAGATATTTCCTAAGGAAACCCATAAAGAGTAAAAACCTCTTCTTCTTGATATGATAAGTAATCTTTACATTTTGTACATTATCATACTTATGAGCTCCAACTCATTGTGAGGCTACCACCTCTTTCTTGCAAGCTGTAACTTGCTTAGAGAGCCAACTCTTTGGTTTCTCTAGCACCCACTAGAAGGAAGCACCAACTCCCTTAGTGTTCCAACACCAAATGGATGGAAGCACCAACTTCCAGTTACACAAGCACCAACCTGTATAATAGAGAACAATAGTTCTCCCTTGCACCACCCTGCCACCCTGGTTTTTATAGTTGCAACCAGATGGAAGCTACAACTCCCTGTGTTCAAGAACCCACTTGAAACTCTGAGAACAACAATCCTCACTAGCACCTCCCTACCACCTTGCTTATAAATCTTTGCTTCTCATAAAGTTATTACAATGATATAGGATTTATCAATGGCTTACCAGCCACATCATTGTTCTACTACACTGTTATACTCTGCCTACATTAGTGTCTCCCTGCTTGCATCAGTTGCACTTTCTATTCTTTTTTATTTTATGATCTATGCGCCATATTCATACCATGCACTATCCCCCTTCTGTTCATTTCAGCTACTACACATAGCCTACTTTTACTTGCATGAATCACACTCAATAGCAGTGCCAATCTCTTATCTATTCTGCATTTTTATCCTCTTTTTCACCTTCTGCCTCCTCATGCACAATATCTCTGCATTCTCTTTACAGTGACACCATTCTCCCCCATAGTTTGTTCACTGTAACTTATCCTTTCTCTCGCATTGCTTCACTACAGAATCACCTCCCTAGTTATTCTACATGCCTCTCTCACATCAAGTCATCTCCCGATCATCATGACAACTCATCATCTTGTCTGGAAGTTCTATTGCATGTGAGTTCATCATCAGTGACCATTATGTTGATATTCCTTAGCCTCTTTGGCAATTGAGACTCTTCGTCTCCTCTGGTAGTCACCCTACAGTGCCTCGAATTCTCTCGCAAAAGCAATCACTTTATTCTGGAAGTTACTGAGAGAACCTTCGTGCGTTCATCTATTTGGTGCCTTTTCCCTTTCTGAGAGATCTACATAGTGGGAACTAGCTCTTCTGGCTAAGCCCCTTCCTATCACATGACCATCGGCGGTGACCAATTGCTTATTAAAAAAGGGCTCTTTGCAATTTCATGTTTCGTGAGTTTGTTGTGATTCACTCTGACTCTTCCAACTCCCAATCATGAAATAGAGACTATCTACACCAGCTCTTTCCCCTCACGTGATCACCGAAGGTGACCACCAGCTATGCCAACAGGCGCTTCACAATTTCGTACTTCGGAACATTGCAAACTTCATGAATTTGCTCACCTATCTTCTCTGAATTCTCGATCCCTGAATCGACAAATTCCTCAGAACTATATCTACAGTCCTCTATTCCCTTGCAATCAATGACTCAGATCAATTTTGTGACTTCGTGTTTCGCGAGTTTTTGCAACTCCTTCCTCCAGATTTCCCGATCTACAAAACTCCTAAATCGAGCCTAGCTGTGCTAGCTCCTTTACTTATCTCTCGTTGATGTGACCATTAACTGTTACCAGGGGCCAAGCATGAGGGTGCTTCATGATTTCGTGACTTTGTGGGCCTTTGTCGTGCCTGATCAATGGTCTATGATCCTTGGTGATCCGACGGTCCAGATCTTACCTTTGAGACTTGAGACTTCGTTCTTTGTTGCAACAGATCAATGGTCTAGAACCCTTTGTGATCCGACGGCCAATAAATTTTTCGCAACTTCGCATTTTGGAGATTTTGCAGCGAGTTGTCTCCAAAACTCCTAGTATGATAAACTCTGAAATGGTTTCATATCAAATCAACGGTCGATATTTCATGGTGATCCAACATCTATCCTTCGCTCTAGGAATTCAACCTTCAGGACTTTGGGGAAGTGTTGATGATAAAACTCCCGAAGAAAAACTCACGTAGTGACGTAACTCTTACCTCAATTGATGACATGTCATGAGCTGAGTGGATACCACGTGTCACTCAGATTCATAATATTCACATACTTGAAACATCGAATCATCTTGACACTTGTCCCTATCTGATTGTGCCACGTGTCCTTGCTGACATAGTCTTCCACCTGTCCTTGCTAATGTGGTCTGCCACATTCACCTCCTGGATCTGACAGCCCAGATTAGTCCTCAATCCAATGGCTCAGATCATATTGTGATTTCACATTTTGTGACTTTGGAAAAACAACTTCCTCTGTGCTCCAAATTCCTGAAATCACGAAACTCCTCATCTGCTACCACGTGTCCTCCTCGATGATGGACGGTCCTCCTGCTTTCATGACTTTGCAATCCCTCTTGACCTTTCACTTAAAGGTCGTGCATGTTCTCTTAGATCCAACGATAGTCGATCCCCGCGTTTATATCTAACGCCTGAGATCTGTTCTCCATCTGCACACTCCTCCTACCTAGTCTTACGATGTCTTTTGAACCATAACCTGCCTTCACTGTTGTTGTTCTTCCTTGTTTTCCTGTTTTCCATCGTTGTTCTTTCCATCAATGGCAAGCACACTCTGCTTGTAAACATGCCAAAATGTCTAACATCAATATTAACACTTACACATGATCCTTTAATAAACTGAACATTTTACAATCATCCAAGTAAACCTCCAAAAACTTATATATGAAATCCTTAAAAGCTTCTACTACTACTCTTGAAAAAATTGTAGGTGCATTCTTCAACCCAAATGGAATAATTGTATATTGGAATGATCCCCATTCTATAGAAAATGTTGTCTTGTGTCTATCTTTTGGTGCTATCCTGATATGATGATATCCTGAAAAACCCATCTGTAAGTGAGAAGGTTTCTTGACCTCCTACATTCTCCAAAAATTCATCTATAAATGGGGTAGGAAAAGGATCATGCAGGAAAGCATCATTCAATTTTCTCAAATCAACACAGATCATTATTCCCCCTTGCTTCTTTTATTGTACCACCATAATGTTGATCCATTCTAATTCTTCCACAGGTTCTATGACACCAACCTCTAACATCTTGTCAATTTATGCTTTCTCCTTTTGCTTATACATTGGATTAAACTTGTAAGGTCTTTGTCTTATAGGTATAGCATCTAGTTTCAAAGGAATATTAATCTATCCAAGTTCTCTTGTTGATCCCTTCATCTCTGAGAATGTCACTGGAAACAAATCATTGTACTCGTGCAGTAACTATGTGATTCTTTCTACTGTCTGATTATCTCAATAATCTCTAATGCTTCAATCTTTGGGTTTTTTGGAGTTCTAATGTTTACCTTCTTGATATTCATCGGTGTAGAATAATCTTATGAATCCATATTTGGACCTTCTACTTATCTCTCTCCTTCAACTTCTAGGATCTGGATATTTTGCAGGTTTTCTTATGTTGGGTCTTCTTCTTCTACAACATGATCACATTGTATAAATTGTCGAACTATTTGTCCAGGATGATGTGTTGTGATAATTTTCACTTCAGGTTCTTCGAAAATCATGTCTCTTACTACCTTCAATGTTGTATCTATCTATGTACTTTCATTCTCATAGGAAAATGTAACCAAAAAATCCTACTACATTTCTTCCCAATTTGCAGTTTTCATGTTCTATGTACCAATTCTTTGGAATGCCTTATAGTGTGTGAATAAAATGATGTGGCCATTCTTCCACTGGTACTAATTTCCATTGAGTTATACATATTTCTACATGTTCTATGGGTTTTCCAATTCCATCATACTTCTCCTCATATCTATTCGCTTGCTCTACGCCGAATCTGATGCACAATAATCTCTTGCATTGATGCCAGTTTTTTATCTTCTCTTTATGTGTTCCCCACCAACGGGAAGGTGTAGCTTTCAAAGAAATGTCTAATACTAGTAATATTTGATTTTCTACTACTTCTGATTCAAACTTAAATAAAAATTCTTCTAATTCATTCAAACTGTAAAAATTAGGAGGCTCTCTTACCTCTAAACCAATCCATCTTAGCGCATGCATCATTTTCACACATCTTCTTGTGGATAATTCATGTAATCGATTCTACCAGTTATCTAGTCCCATGTTAGAGTCTGAAGCACAAGAATTAATACTCCTCCAACTCAATATTCCATCTGCAGTTGGGTTGATATAATCCTCTTCACGAAGTAATTCTATACAATTGATTTATTTCTTCTGTAATAAAATTTTATGTCGCAGGTTTTGTTATCACTACGTAAATTGCCCTGGCTATGGAGGAAAGTCACAGAGTTAACCACAAAACAACTTATAGGCTGGAAGCTATCCCTTCCAACCCAAAGAGATATCTCTCTTTATAGATTAGTCAAGAATGGTAGGCTATCTAATCAATACAATGGCTATATCATTGATGACGATAGTGTCGAAAATGGGATTTGGTTTAGGAAAGAGGAAAAGGACCATTGGGCATGGAGTCAACCCCTGAAAATGAATGAAAATAATGATTGGTTGGTAGAAATCTTTAGAGCAACGAAGGCTAAATTAGGTGATGAAATTTCATTTTTTTAGTTTGTTGTGTAGGGTGAAAGAAGAAGGAAACATGTAACAGAATCAAAGCACCATGAAAGATGAATTATGACCAGTGAAGAGAGAAAAAACAAAGTTTAAATCTCTTGAATCTAAAGCACCATTTAGATTAATTTTAGACCCTTTAATATATAATTTAAATAGATGAAATGCATATGAATGATAAGAACACAAGAAATACATACAAATACTAGAACACAAGCTTCAGGACACCACCATTAGAATCTTTTTCTTGGAAAGTTATGTACTTCTGCATTCGTATTTCATTCAAATTCAGAGAATTTTTTACAATATCAAGCAAAATGATTATACTTCTTCCAACTCACCCCCCTTTACATGAAAATGATTCAAATATATAAGATCCCATTGTCATTCTAGGCTACTAGGAATCTAACTATTTCTTCCTAGAATTATGGATCTGATTGCTATCAAGGAGAACAACTCCTACATGATTTGCTAAAAATAGAAGATCAAATTTTGACCATCTTAATGTAACAAAAAATATATTTTACAATCATGTATCTTGAGAAAACATTGACCATGTTGTTGTGATGAATCACCAAGTACATCTAGAAAGTATTTCAAGTCAACCTATGCATTGTTGGACAACTCTGCCACCTTGGTGTAGAAAATTTGGGCTACTGCTACGTAAGTGTTACCTACAACATTTTCATAGAAAACTCCATTTTGTTGTAACTTGTGCAGAGACAGGTGGCAGCAAATGACTAGGAACCTGTATTTACCTAAAAACTCATATGCCTTTCACCTCATGTTGTCTTGTTTAATCATATGAGTCTACAACATTTGCGTAGCGAAAATCTCTCTACGCAAGTGTTGTGTATGTCAATTTATCAGTCAGAACAACAAATGTGCCCAAAAATGTTTTATGATGTCACCCTTGTAAAAACCTTTCTCCAACATCAAATGTATGCTTCCCACAACTTTGATGACATAAAAAAAAACTTGATATGATCACATACCCAAAAAGACAAAATTGTGAGGACTCTTCATTCATATTTTTGTTATCTCAGCAATAAGTTCCAGCTTACCTTTGCCCTAAAAATAAAGATGATAAAATGTTACACATACCTTCTTCCTTCCGAGGGATCTAATGGTGCAATAAATTTGTATTCTCTTGACTCAAAGATCGTCTTCCTCGTTTTCAAATTTATAATATCCTATTTATCAAAATCCCAATCCAGACCCAACAACGTTGGATATGGTGAAGTGTTATCTACTATGTCAAAAACATGAGATATTGATCATATTGTTTTTTATGTTCCACCTCTTCATCTACCATCTACAAACATAGAAATAAATTGTAATAAGTACACACACACACACATATTAGAATATACATTATTGTGTAAATAAAAAAAAAACATACCTCAATAGCAAGTCTTTCATAAAAAATACACATTATTTCAAATCCATACTTCATGCCTTCTGATATGGATTGGATTATTATATTATTAGTCATCTATCTCGATGCTTTTAGAGTGGAAAAAATTTGGAGGAATCATCTTGCAGGGCCATTTTAGTGGCAAGTCCCGGATTGGAGAATTGGGGTTTGAAACCTTCTGGATCCTTTTTGAGGCATTAAATGATGTTTTTTGAGGTTCTAGTGTCTGGAATTTGTGCACACCATTTGGAAGGTGTTCTACACTCCAATACATTTCCAATGGTGGAGATCATGCATCAATATTAGTTGGTATACAAAAATTATGCTTCTCGCAATTGACCTACTGAGTTGACCACCATGGTACAAGAGGATGCCATCTCATCCCCCATTACTCATGCATATGGGGATAGACACATATGTAATTTCAATAAGATTTTATAAGTTTCAAAACCCTATCAAAATTGAGGGTTGAGGAATTCAAAAACCTACCTCTAGATGGCTATCGAGCTATGCTAAATATCAAGCCACTAGGAAGAGAAGTGCTTCCATTCTATGGTACTGTATTTTGTTCCATAACAAAGAATAACAACTGTGAGTGGGAAATTAGAGAGAATAACAGAGGGGGTTAATGTTATGTAGCAGCCTAACAAGCCACAACTCTCAGGTAACTTCATAGAGAGTTCCTTCTCCTTTGTACTTGAATTATTTCCATACCATAGAAAATAGAGTAGAGCAACCTCACCTTCTAGCTAGGTTTTCTCCTGTAAGGGTTTCCCAGATCGAACCTTTATGTTGTATTTTGGATGGTGTGTTATTGTATTTTATTGTTCTTTATTTTCCGCATTTTATCTATTTCATGCATAAGCTAAAAAATAGTAACCAAACAGTTTGGAATCTAAAGGAATTTCACCTTCATAGTGTAGATTTCACTTTTATTTATTAGATATGTTGTGATGAACTGTTCTAGTGGAATATCCACAGTAGTTTACAAATAATATTGGTATAAGAGCAAGTTTTTCTTTGGGTTATTTGTGGGAATTTGTAATATTCAGGACTTAAAGAGAAGTCGCAGAAACCCTAGCCATGGAGAACGAGTCTTTTCATAATAACCCTTGAGATCTAACAGAAGAAATATTTTAGTGGTTGGTGTTGGAGTTACTTCACACACACCTAGGATTTTTTTTTTCCTAAGGTTTTTTTCTGTTTATTAGTCATTATTAGTCATTATCTAGTCTCCTATATTTTAGGGGAGAATATTCCACCTGGAGAATATTCTCTTCAGTTGACACTTCAGTTTGACTAGTTGAGTTGAGTCTAGATGTTGCATTAGTTTTGTCACCATGCACCATTGGGATTATCACCATCCTAATGCGCATTAGCCTTGATTTCATCACTATAGTGGTGCATTACCCTTGATTCCTTGATCTACTCCTCACTACACTCTATTTCAGTCAGTTAACTAACGACTTCTTAACTAGTTAACTCAGCTACATGGAAGTCCACTCTTGTAACTCCCTGAGAGACTAGACTAGGTGGCAGTTTACTCCCATAACTGTTGGTGTGTGTCTGTACCACTCTATACCACCACTATGGAACATTAGTTACTCATGTATCCTATATCTATTGTAAATTATTCACTCTTTGAGTGTGGAATACAATTAATGAGAATTCTTCCATTCTTTCTCTCTTGCTTCTTCTTTCTCAATTTCTCTCTGCAAATGTGTGTAGAATTTTCTAGATAGATCTATTTTGTGTAGTTTCAACACATTTACATGGTATCATATCTGAAGGACTGCTAAGAAAAATATACACCAAATTATTTTTGCAGTTACTGAAGATTGAAGAACGCAGAAAAGATGGAATCTATGTTTTATTCACCAACAATACTTATCACACCTTATAACTATTTGGAATGGAAGCAAAAAATTCTGCTTCAACTCAAATGCAGAGGCTTGTACCAAATAACTATGGCAATGGAAGTAGAGTCTGATTCCGTCGATGAGAAAAATGACTTTCTCAATAGACAAGATATGGCCATAGGATGTATCTGCACGTATGTTTCTCCCGAAATTTTCCATCAAATATATGAAGAATCAAAAGAATCAACCCCAAATGAATTATGGACCAGATTTGAGTTTATATTCAGGAATAAAGAAGATTGTGAATATTTCATGCAGAAGGTTGAACAGATAGAGCTAGAAGAGACGACATCAGAAGATCAAGCCTCTTATTATGAAGAGTCTACTACAAAATTATTTGCACAAATTTGTATTCCATTAATTCAAGATTATGTCTACTCCATTTCATATTTGTTTTATGAATTTCATGTGGAATATATATGGCATGCATCTCAGGGGTCACATGCAGACACTTTTCCATGCACAATGAATGCATCTCAGGAGACAAAAAGGGAGTCGCGCACATCAGACTCAATTCTGATATTTTGTGAGCAAACTTTGCAGAAAAAAATTGGATACTTGAATTCCTCTCGAGAAAATATCCAATTTCAAAAAAACAAATCATTCAAAACAGAGTCCGGGAAGTCAATTTATGATTATTTTAAAATCAACAAAATTTCAGTGTTTTTTCGAAAACAGTCACACGGTTTTCAAAGTTTCATCCAAACTTTATTTGGATCTTCTTCATTACAAGAAGATAAAGTGGATATGTGTGGACATCTCAATGATGCATCTACTTCATCAGATCCGTGCATACATCTACATCTTCAACAAAATATTCAACGAGCACAAACTTGCACAGTTGCAAGGTCTTTTTTGAGTGAAGGACATGGTTTCTTAGCAACTGTTTTTTTTTTTGTTCCTTCTCATTTTTTTTATGCATTGTAATTTGAGGAGGGGGTTTTCCCATGAGGTTTTCCCTCTTTCCTCATTTATTTCAGTGTATATTTTGTACTTGGGTACCTATCATGGCCTCATTTTCGGGATCCATTCTTTATTTTTCACCATAATGATGTCCAAGAGGGGTGTTGGAGTTACTTCAACAGTTGGAAGTGCAAGTTGCCAACACCAATCACAATATGAACCTCCTCATGTTGGCTATAGAAATCAAGCTGAGATTATTCGAATATGATGGAGGATCCAAATCAAAGATCGGATTAGAGGGGAAATCAAGAAGACTCGGGAAAGGAGTCGTAGAAAGACTCTAAGAAAGAGAAGTCGAGTTCGAGTGTCGTTAATCCTTCATAGTCCTATTCAATATGGAAGTGAAAGTGGAAATAAATCCATACCAATGTGATATCGATGCATTAAAACTCAATCATTGGTTGCAACAACTAGAATTTTATTTTAGTGTTCACCATATAGATGAAGACAATA